>JANZLH020000145.1:2142147-2152380 GCA_026770325.2 Erythroxylum fimbriatum
GTTTAACAACTTAGCTAAAAAAATGGAAATAATGACTGAAATGCAGTAGAACACGTCAAAACATAACAGAAAAAGAAAAAATTACGGCAACTAAATAGGAAATGCAGCAGCTAAGTCAACTTCTTAACACTCCTCCTTGGCTTTGATGCTGCAAACTCTAAGTTTTTCCCTTAAAAACTCAAATTTGCTTCTTACCAAAGGTTTGGTGAAGATGTCTACAACATTGTCATCAGTTTTGCAATATTTCAGAACAACTGAACCTTATTTCTGCACATCTCTAAGAAAAAACAATTTGATATTAAAGTGCTCCGTTTTTCCATGAAAAACGGGATTGTTTGAGATAGCTATTGCTGCTTGATTATCCACAAACACATCTGTGCCTTCATTTTGCTTCAGGTTTAGATCAAATAACACCTTTCTAAGCCATAAAGCTTGATTTGCAATAGCTGTAGCTGCAATAAACTCTGCCTCCGTAGTTGATTGTGCAACAACTTCTTGTTTTTTACAACACCAAGAGAACATTCCTGACCCCAGATTAAAACAATAACCTGAAGTACTCTTCATATCATCAGAACCACCATGATCACTATCAGAATAGCCCTGCAGAACATGAATCTGACTAGCACAGAACTTGATTCCGTGCTTCAATGTTCCTTTCACATATCTTAGAACTCTTTTAGCAGCAGAAAAATGAGTTTCAGTAGCACAATTCGTAAATCTAGATAGCAGACTCACAGAATGTAAGATGTCAGGTCTTGTGGCTGTTAAATACATCAAACAACCCACTAGACTTCTGTAAAGAGTTTCATCAACCTTTTCCGCTACATCTTCCTTGCTGAGTTTTTCAGTTTTACCCATAGGAGTTGTAGCAATCTTACACTCATCCATTCTAAATTTCTTCAGAATTTCTTTAGCATATTTGGTTTGGCAAATGAACACCTCTTTCTCCTTTTGTTGAACCTCCATTCCAAGAAAATATGCCATTTCCCCCAAGTCAGTCATCTCAAAGGTCTGTTGCATATCTTTCTTGAATTTATTCACAAGTTCCAAGTTGCTTCCTGTAACAAGTAAGTCATCCACATACAGAGAAACAACAACAAAATTGATCTCATCACCTTTGATGTAGAGGGTAGCCTCATTGAGACTTTTTTTGAATCCCAGCTGCATCAAATGCTCATCAATTCTGCTATACCAGGCCCTTGGTGCCTGCTTCAGGCCGTATAGAGCTTTTTTTAGCAAATACACATCTTCTTCTTGCTCTTTCACAACAAACCCCTCAGGTTGTTCTACGTAGATCTCCTCATCAAGAAGACCATTTAGAAATGTTGACTTGACATTTAACTGGTACACTTTCCAACCCTTTTGAGCAGCAATGGCCAGCAGCAACCTGATTGTTTCAATTCTGGCAACAGGAGCAAATGTGTCAGAAAAATCAACACCAGGGATTTGAGCATAACCTTTCACAACAAGCCTTGCTTTATGCTTGTTTATAGAGCCATCTCCATTCAACTTTGTTCTAAATACCCACTTCACCCCAATCACCTTTCTGTCGTCAGGCCTTTTTACCAGCTGCCACGTTTTATTTTTCTCAATCATGCTCAACTCCTCCTTCATTGTAGCTACCCATTTTGGATCTCTTTCTGCCTCCTGAAAATTTTCTGGTTCCAGGACTGCAGTGTTGCACTTCTGATAGATTTCAGAAAGTGATCTTGTACCTCTGATAGGTTCATCATCAACCAAATCAGATTTGGACAGCTCTAGCAACTTTGAATCTTGACTTGGAATTGTACCAGCCTGATCTCCTCTCAAATTCCATTTAGCATCTTCCATAAAATGCACATCTCTGCTTATCATAATTTTTCTTGTATCAGGTTGAAAAACTCTGTAAGCCTTTGAAACTAAGCTGTATCCCACAAAGATTCCAGCTTTAGCTTTTCTATCGAGCTTGTCTCTTTTAATCTGAGGAACATAAGTGAAACACAAGCAGCTAAACACTTTTAAATTCTTTAAAGCAGGTTTGTAACCATACCAAGCCTCAAAAGGTGTCTTCCCATCAACTGCCTTTGTAGGAAGTCTGTTTAGCAGAAACACAGAAGTGTTAGCAACCTCTGCCCAGTACTCTTTTGGCAATTCCTTCTCATGAAGCAAGCACCTGGCCATCTCCATCACTGTACGATTTTTACGTTCACTGACTCCATTTTGCTGAGGAGTATATGGAGCAGTGAGTTGATGTTCAATTCCAGCCTCTTCACAGAACTCACTGAAAGTTGCAGACGTGTACTCCTTCCCATTATCAGACCTCAACGTCTGAATTTTGCAGCTACTTTGTGTTTTAATCCAATTCTTGAATTTCTAGAACACACCAGCCACTTCTGATTTGAACCTGAGAAAATATATCCAGCACATTCTGCTATAATCATCAATGAAAAGCAGATAATACTTACTCCCATTAAGTGAAGGAGTTCTATGTGGACCAGCCACATCAGTATGAATCAACTGAAGCTTTTCTGATGCTCTCCAAGTAGCTTTCTTGAAAGGAATCCTTGATTGCTTTCCATATTGGCAAGCCTTACATTCTAGCAGTTTAACGTCAATATTAGGCAGACCTTGAACAAGTTCATTCTTTTTCATATTCATCACTGCTCTATGATGAAAATGACCTAACCTTCTATGCCACACTTCTGCATTTACAGTTGTTGCGGAGTAGACTGATTGCTTTGCCTGTAGAGGATCTAGTGCAAAACTCTTCCCTTTCATGCTCACTTTGAACATATCTTCATCTTTTGAGTTTTTGATTAAGCAATGATTGCCCTCAAAAACCACTTTAAAACCATTTTCAAGAAGCTGGCCAACACTCAGCAAATTTTGGTTAATGTTAGGTACAAATAACACTTCTCGGATAAGCTTTATACCTTTTGAAGTTTCCACTGCAATTATGCCTTTCCCTTTCACTGCGATACATTCTCCATTGCCAATCTTCACTTTGGAAATGTATGATGTATCCAGCTCCTTGAATAGATCCCTGTCATATGTCATGTGGTTGGTGCAACCACTGTCAATGAGCCACTTGTCACTTGAATGACTTGCTGCAAGACAAGTAGCTACGAATAGTTGCTCCTCTTCATGATCAGCTATTTGAACAACATTTTTCTGCTGAAGATCAACTTGAGCTACAACCTTCTGAATGTTGCTCTTGCATATTTTATGATGATGTCCCATTTTTTGGCACTTCTCACATTTCACATCAGGTCTCCTCCAGCATTTTGATGGTGGATGACCCTTTTTGTTGCAGTGCTTACAAGGAGGAAAGTCAGACTTCGATGAATCTGAACCTTCGTTCTTGTTTCCTTTGAACTTCCCTTTCCCTCCTTGGTTTGTTTGCACCTTTGCAGCCAGTGCTCCTTCAACAGAACCTTCACTTCTCATGAGCCTTCTCTATTCTTGAGTCTGCAAAGCATGTATCACTTCTACCAAGCCAATCCTTGACAGATCCTTAGTATTTTCCAAAGAAGAGATGGTAGCTTCAAATCTTTCAGGGACAGTAACAAGAATTTTTTGAACTATTCTTGTATCAGAAAATTCAAAACCAAATAATCGTACCTTGTTTACGATATTGAGAAGTCTATCTGAATACTCTTTAATAGTTTCAGATTCCTTCATTTTCTGCATCTCAACTTCTCTAACCAGATTCAGCACTTGCATTCCTTTGATCTTCTCATTTTCCTCGTACTCCTTCTTGAGATAGTTCCATATATCAAAGGCTGTTTTCAAGGTCATGATTCTGGTGAAAATTGAAGATGAAACTGCAGCAAACAATCAGCTTTTGGCCCTGGACTTCCTTGCTTTCCTTTCTTTGAAATTCTTCATTTGAGCCATTGTAGGATTGTCGGGTAGTGGAAGCACTTGGTAGTCTTCCTCAACAGCCTCCCAAAGATCATTTGCATCCAGGTAAGCCTCCATTCTGATTGCCCAAACTTGATAATTTTCTCCATTGAACACAGGAGGTGCAATGGCATTGAAAGGAGTTTCTACACTCGAAGCCTCCATGTTGGTGGATATACACTCAAATTCCTCACAAGTCCCTTAAGAAGAGGGCTCTGATACCAGTTTGTTGGAGCAAACTAAGAATAAACAGAGAAAGAGAAAGAATATTTCAGTGTAACATACTATTTTTATTAACTGCAAATGTGCTTAAATACAGCTCGAAAAAGAAACAGAAATTCCTATATTCCAGCTCAACCATGGAACATGCCTCCATGTTTAACAACTTAGCTAAAAAAATGGAAATAATGACTTAAATGCAGTAGAACACGTCAAAACATAACATAAAAAGAAAAAATTACGGCAACTAAATAGGAAATGCAGCAGCTAAGTCAACTTCTTAACACATAACAACCAACATGTCTACAATCGTTGTCAATGTATGAATATATGTTATTCTGATACTACGGTTCTGTAATCCCCTGTACCCGCATACACCCCTTGTTCCCTACGTCTACCTCACGTGCTTCACGCTCATCTGTTCCATCGTTTCTTCCTCTAACGTCTTCCGTATGAATTAACGCTAACATCCGATAGCAGGCCCAACTCGCCTTATGTTGAATTAAGTCGTCTTTGATTGAAATTCTACCCTTAGAGAGCTTTTCAAAAACAAGTTAGTACCTTTTAAGGCAAGTTGGTGTGAGGTTTATTTAATACGGAATACCAAGGTTTTATCGAGTAAAAAAGGACTCCTAGATTGTTTGTGCGATTAATACGAAGTGCTTTTGTTGAGAGGCGCAGCCTCGTTATTTGCTGGGCATCTTTCATTCGCGTTTTGCTCTTGTAAACTTCGAAATTGCCAATCAACTGCGAATCACACGTAGTTTTAACATCGAAAGGCAACATCTTCAACTTCGGTGGTATGTTTCTAAGTCGCTCTCATTTCTCTGACCTCCTGTTTTGGGACCTTTCAGAGGAAGAATATGAGAGTCATAAACTTTAGTGATTTTCTAGTCTCCCGATGATTAGTCCAAGGAAAGTAGATTGAACCTCCGTTGGTTCTTTGAGTTAGAATTGCAATTGTATTTCATGAAATATCCACAAATGAGACCCAAAAAAAAAATCTGATAAGCCAATACGTCGGTCGACGAGAGTCATTGTGAAGAATAGGAAGTTCTTGAATTAATAATGCTGCTGCTATTGTTTATTTTCTGCTGCAATTATTTTATTTATTGTGTAAATTGCTCAGTCAATTTAGTTAGCTTGCTCAGTCAATTTAGTTAGCTAGTCAAGGCAAATAAATCTCGTTACTGCCGATTATGGGCATGAGAATAGGCAGGGTTGTTGCTTTTCTTTCTTATTTAAAATCATGTACTTTGCAGCAGCAGATCATCAATTAAAAATATACAAACTCCCTATTTTCTTTATCAAATTTACTTGGCTTCTGATTGGGACCTATCATTAGTATCAGAGCCCGGATATTTATCTTTTCTTTTCGATTCCTTTTCTTTTCCTTCTTATGGCGACCAATAAGGAACGAATTGAAAGTTTAGAAGCTGCTCTAGGGCAACTTCAGAACACAGTTAGCAGCATGGGTCAAGGGCTTAACGACAAACTGCAAAAGATTGAGGAAGCAGTCTCAAGGTTCTCTGAGATGACTCTTTCTAACAAAGAAGGGACCAGCAGCGTTGGCATCAGAGTGGATGACAAAGGGGAATCGAGAGAGGGAGGAAAGCCTATCTTTGCTTCCAAGCTCGCCAAAATCGAATTTCCTAAATTTTCAAACGATGACCCAACAGAATGGATGGCTAGGGTGGAGCAATTTTTCGATTACCAGAAAACGGATCCTTCTGAAAAGGTGTATTTGGCTTCTTATCATCTTCAGGGAGAAGCTAATCAGTGGTGGAGGTGGATGCAACGTACATATCGAGAAGAAAACAAGGAAATTTCTTGGGAGATTTTTGTCGAAGAGTTATGGTCTCGTTTTGGACCCACTGAATGCGAGGATTTTGATGAGTCTCTCTCCAAGATTCGGCAAACAGGATCCTTGCGAGAATACCAGCGGGAATTTGAACGATTGGGTAATAAAGTGAAAGGGTGGACGCAGAGGGCTTTGGTAGGGACGTTTATGGGCGGCTTAAAAACAGAAATTTCAGATGGCATAAGGATGTTCAAACCAAAAACGCTCAAGGAAGCTATTAACTATGCTCGAATGAGGGACGAGCAGTTGCTGCGACAAAGGAAGGCAACTCGCCCATCTTATCAGACGAGCTATTCATCTCCGACTAAGCCCAAATCGACTACGCCAGTTAAACGGCTTACCTGGGAAGAGATGCAGAAACGGCGGGCTGATGGTTTGTGCTTTAACTGCGATGAAAAGTTTATTCCTGGCCACAGATGCTCTAAACCACAGCTCCTTCTCTTGGACGGTGGATGTGATTTTGATGAAGAGGATGATGACGCAGAGCCTGAAATTTCTTTGCATGCCCTTACAGGATGGTCTTCGGCTGGCACCATGAGAGTTGCAATCCACATCAACTCCTTAGAACTGATTGTTCTTATTGACAGCGGCTCAACTCACAATTTCATCAATGAGAAAATTGCTGAGTTGCTCAAACTCCCAGTGAAGCCGACCAAGCCCTTCAATGTCAAAGTGGCCAACGGAACTCCTTTACTCTGCAGCAGCAAATTCAGGAATATTCCCTTTTCACTTCAAGGTATACCCTTTGTGGCTACTTTCTTTTCTCTGCCAATAATGGGTTTAGATGTTGTCTTGGGAGTGCAGTGGTTACAGCGGCTGGGAACTGTTTCTTGTAATTGGAAAAAATTGACGATGGATTTCAAATGGGATGGCCAACAGAGGCACTTACAAGGAATTCAGAGTAAGCCGATTGAACCTCTTTCCTTCAACGCCATGTCCAAAGAATTGCGGCAAAGAAGTTCAGTTTTTGCAATCTGTATGGAATCATCTTCAACCATTCTACCCGATGGACTACATCCAGACATGCAGAAGTTGTTAACTCAATATTCTGACATCTATCAGAAACCAGTTCAACTACCGCCGGAGAGAGAAATTGCCCACCACATCAATCTCAAAGACGATACTGATCCTATTAATGTCAGACCCTACAGGTATGCTCACTTTCAGAAGGACGAAATTGAGAAGCAGGTTCATGATATGCTCAAATTGGGTCTAATTCGGCCTAGTACAAGTCTCTTTTCTTCTCCTGTTTTGCTGGTTAAGAAGAAGGATGGTTCCTGGAGATTTTGTACGGACTACCGTGCTCTTAATGAAGTTACTATTCGGGATCGGTTTCCCATTCCTACGGTGGACGATATGCTTGACGAACTATATGGATCCACTTATTTTACTAAGCTGGACTTCATTGCAGGGTTCCACCAAGTCCGTGTTCATTCAGCAGATGTTCATAAAACGGCTTTCCGAACTCATAACGGTCACTATGAGTATCTGGTGATGCCTTTTGGCCTGTGCAATGCTCCTTCAACCTTCCAGGCTCTAATGAACACAGTTTTCCGCCCCTACTTAAGAAAATTTGTGCTTGTCTTCTTTGACGATGTTCTTATCTATAGCCCGACTTGGGAATCACATATGGAGCATGTGCGGCTAGCTTTTGAGTTAATACGAAAGCATTGTTTCTTTATTAAACTCAGCAAGTGTGCATTTGGTCAGCAGCAAATTGAATATTTGGGGCATGTTGTATCTCGCGAGGGTGTCCAGGTGGATCAATCCAAGGTCAAGGTAATACTTGAATGGCCTAAACCATCTACTATAACTGAGTTGCGTGGTTTTTTGGGCCTTACAGGTTATTACAGGAAATTTGTGCATCATTATGGAATGCTAGCTCAACCATTAACCAATTTATTGAAGAAAGGAAACTTCTTCTGGACAGCCGAAGCTGATGCATCCTTCCTGGCCCTAAAGCAAGCTTTGACTACTACTCCTACACTAGCCATGCCAAATTTTGATGAGCCATTTGTCATCACAACAGATGCCTCAAATACAGGTATTGGAGCAGTATTATCTCAGCGGGATCGCCCAATAGCATTCATGAGCCGTGCCTTGGGGATTTCTAAGCAACCCTGGTCCACCTATGCTAAAGAAATGCTGGCCATATTACAGGCCATTCGTACTTGGCGTCCTTATCTACTTAGGCGGAAATTTTTTATCCAAACAGACCAGCGAAGCCTGAAATATATGGTGGAACAGCGTGTTGTCACTCAGGAGTAGCAAAATTGGGTTTCAAAGCTTTTGGGCTATGATTATGAAATTGTATATAAACCAGGCAAAGAAAACTGGGTGGCTGACGCCTTATCGCGTGTTCAGGGGAGTCCCAGTCTTGATGCACTTTACGTTCCTCACACCACTCTTTGGGATCAGATTAAAGCCACTCTTTCTATTGATCCTTATATGATTGCTATTGGTAAAAGGGCGACTGCAACACCAGGACAGCCATACTCTTGGAAAAATGGATTACTGTTCTACAAAAATCGGGTAATAATTCCTCCCAAATCTGACATACCAATTCAGCTCTTGCAGGAATTCCATGACTCTCCTGCCGGTGGTCATTCTGGAGTTTTATGCACTTTCAAGAGAATTGCCCAGCAATTCTATTGGCCCTCTATGCGAAAATATATTCAGAATTATATCTCAGCTTGCTCTGTTTGTCAGAAAAATAAAGCGGCAACCTCGTCCCCAGCTGGCCTTCTTCAACCATTGCCGATTCCACATCAAGTCTGGGATGATATTGCCATGGACTTATTGATGGTCTCCCTTCTTCTTGTGGTAAGGATTCCATTCTGGTTGTTGTAGACAGATTAAGCAAATACGCCCACTTCTTGGCGTTATCACATCCTTACTATGCCAAAATTGTTGCTGAAAATTTTGTGGATGGGATTGTGAAATACCATGGCATGCCAAAATCAATTATTAGTGACCGCGACCCCATCTTCATGAGCCATTTTTGGCGGGAGTTTTTTAAGCTATCAGGAACTAACTTGAATATGAGCTCCTCCTATCACCCTCAAACTGACGGGCAATCCGAAGTCACTAACCGCTGTCTGGAATAATATCTGCGATGTTTTACAAGCCACCAACCGCGCAAATGGAGTTCTTTTTTGCCATGGGCAGAGTATTGGTACAACACCTCTTTCCACATCTCTATTGGTATGACTCCTTTTTTGGCTTTGTATGGCAGGAACCCTCCCATGATTCCCCGTTATGATTTGGGCCAGTCATTAGTCAATGAGGTTGATCAAACATTGACAGCTCGGGATGCTATTTTAAACGACTTGAAAATCCATCTTTCGCGGGCTGCGAATCAGATGAAGCAATCTGCCGATAAGAAGCGCAAGGATGTTTCTTTCAATCCTGGTGATTTGGTTTATCTCAAGCTACAACCTTATCGACAGCAATCAGTCTCCAAACGAGCTTTTCATAAATTATCCAATCGGTTTTATGGGCCATTTGGTGTCATTGAGAAAATTGGAAACTTAGCTTATAAACTGCAGTTGCCTACTGGTTCGAGAATCCATCCAGTTTTCCATGTTTCTCTTCTCAAAAAGCATGTCGGCAATTCTGTTCCTGTTTCTACTGATTTACCACCGCTCACCGACGATGGGTATGCTGTTTTGGAACCAGCCGAAATTTTGGATACTCGTTGGATCAGGACTGGCAGTCGCTTCTTGGAGGAATGTTTAGTTCGATGGAAGGATTTACCACGTGACGATGCTACCTGGGAGCATTCTG
The DNA here is from genome assembly GCA_026770325.2 of Erythroxylum fimbriatum. Lineage (NCBI taxonomy): Eukaryota > Viridiplantae > Streptophyta > Magnoliopsida > Malpighiales > Erythroxylaceae > Erythroxylum > Erythroxylum fimbriatum. Next base: position 2,151,896 of record JANZLH020000145.1, read on the forward strand.
CAGACTTGCACGCACGATTTCCACAACTGAACCTTGGGGACAAGGTTCCATCTGATGGGGGAGGTAATGATAAGCCAATACGTCGATCGACGAGAGTCATTGTGAAGAATAGGAAGTTCTTGAATTATTAAATGCTGCTGCTATTGTTTATTTTCTGCTGCAATTATTTTATTTATTATTCTTAGTGTTTGCTCAGTCAATTTAGTTAGCTTGCTCAGTCAATTTAGTTAGTTAGTCATGTCAAATAAATCTCGTTACTGCCGATTGTGGGCAAGAGAATAGGCAGGGTTGTTGCTTTTCTTTCTTATTTAAAACCATGTACGTTGCAGCAGCAGGGCATCAATTAAAAAATATACAAACTTCCTATTTCCTTTATCAAATTTACTTGGCTTCTGATTGGGACCTATCAGATTCATCTGTGGAGTACAAAGAAATATAGTGCCTTGCCTCCAACCTTGGTAGGCATTTACGGATAGGCCTGCTCA
>JANZLH020000145.1:2152480-2164596 GCA_026770325.2 Erythroxylum fimbriatum
TCTTAACCAATTCTATACAATTTGTTATTATCAAAACATAAGTAGGATTAATTTGTCAACCACCATTTGTCCAACAATATATTAGATATTGGCTAGGTTTAGGGCTTTACTTAAGTCTTAGTATTTGCATGGGAGACGATCTCCTACTATTGGGTCGTCGGTGTCTGGGCTTAAAATTGGGCTAGGTATTGCCGACCCGACCACAAGGCATATAAGTAAGGGCAAAATGGACATTGTTCAATCATTAATGGTATAAAAGGAAGAAGAAACGAGTGTCTTACATTAAGAAGAAGAGAAAAAAAACGTGAATGAAAGGACAGAAAGAGAGAGAAGTACGAAAAAGAGAGAAACAAGAGAAAGGAAAGAAGTGAGCTAGGTTTTGATTTTTCAAAGCCTTTAAGAGTGATTTTGAAGTTGTTCAAGAAGGGAAAAAGGAAGAGGAGGATTAGAGCTCTCATTCAAGCTAAGAAACTCTCCATTTGGTGAAGAATCAAGGTAACGGCATTTTTTTGTTGTTGAATTTTTAGAAAGATTTTGGTTCATGGAGCTTAGGAAATACATGGGTTTAAGTTTTCTAGGATCAATTTTAGTGAATATGTCTTATGGGTTTCTCAATTGGAACGCCTACTAATTTGGGGATTTTTGTCAATGTTTAAAAAAATCAAGAGAGGCAAGAGGAGCAAGATTAGAGGCTTTTTGAGCAAGGTTTCAAGCAAAATTAAGGTGGGTACATGTTTATAATAGAGTAAATAAGTCACTTTTGTTTTCTTTAAATCAAGGAAATTTAATGATTTAAATTGCATCATAAGTGTTGCATTAATTGTGTCTTGCATGAATTAAGAAATTACTACATGTTTGATATGTGAATTGTGTGATGATTTATGAAAATGATTTCTTTTGAAAAGATCGCATGTTTAGGAAATCATGTTTTCGGAAATATATCAAGTATATGAAATCAAGTTTCTGAAAAAGTGTCATTTTGGTGTTTGAATTTAAATGAAGTGATTTGGTAGTAGAAGAGTTGAATTTGGGAAGATTATGAGTGAATATGATGTTCGAATAGATGTAGGAACCTTTGGAGAGGCTTTGGAAGGAGTTTTGGGTCACCAATGTCCATTAGACGAACTTTAGGTCCATTAAATGGACCTTCTCTAGTCAAAAATGATCCCCAGCGTCGTCAATGTCCGTTTAACGGATTTTATGTCCGTTAAACAGACCTTCTCGGGTGGAAAAGAGCCCCCAGGCTCGACAATGTTCGTTAAACGGACATGGATGTCCGTTAAACGAACATTTACAAGACAGCTATAAATCTCAATTTTGACCCTTTTATAGGCAGAATCTCATTTTATAGTCTTATAAAAGTTGTAGATCTAGAAGTTGTCTTTCAAGCAGTTGAAGAAGGAACTCAATCAGGCATCTGTATTGAAAGTTATGGTAATTACGCCAAGATAGGTACAAATGATTGAGGGTATAAACATGTTTGATTTTTTCAAGTATAACTTCATCGTCCGACCTCTAAAGGAAGAGATTCTTGAAACAATGGATTCCTAGCACCTTTTCCTATCTCTCCATAAACAGTGGTATCTTTTGGTGTTGAATTGAAAAAGTATTATTGAGAGGAAGTGAGGGGTTGGTTGGGAAAGCATGATTGGGGTATGAAAACCCTTTAGCTTTTTAAGCATATCTTCATCTATAGAGCTCCGATTAAGATGGTTCTGGCTTCAAAACAAACTAGAGACCTCGAGTTACAATTTCTTTGAAGAAGTCAAATTAAAATTCTAGTTTGAATTTTCCCAAAATTTGTTCTGAATTAGGAGAATTGAGTTTGATTTATGGTGATTGGTTTGTATGGGCACGCCATGAAACAAATTGTGAGGAAATTTTTGGGATGTTACGAGAAGTAAGATGAACTGATGATGGTTTATAAGGGTACATTGACATAACCCTACAATGCTCATGCTTTATGAGGGTTAAATGAATTAACCCTACAGGGTAATACGCATACGTTTCATGATTCCGAAGAGTGTTGGAAATCCGAAAATAAGGAGTAATGAAGAAGAACACGTTTCATGATTTAGCAAGAGTTTAATTTCGGAATTAAACGGGACCCAACATTTGTGGTATCAAAGCAAGGGTTGGACTCTGAAAACAAGCAGGGTCCAACATATATGGTATCAGATAAAGAGTTGGTTTCCAAAATCAGGATCCAACAGTTGTAGTATTAGAGCAAGAGTTGGATTCCAAAACGAGATCTAGCAGTTGTGGTATCAGAGCAAGAAGATAAATCTATGATGGTTAAGGAGATTCATGGGAATGCGCTCACGTTTCATGATTTGGCAAGAGGTTGGGCTCCGGAATCAAGCGGGATCCAACATATGCGGTATCAGAGCGCCATAATTACTATCTTACATGGGCGTTTTTCGAATTATGTCTCAAGGTACATTCATTGTGAACATGTCTTAGCATTCAGCAGCGACTAATCCCTAGTCTAAGTCGCATGTGTATGAGTCACACGCAAGAGCAATTGTTAAGAGTTAGAGTTGATCGAATTGGTGAGCAAAATGATACTCTTTCATGATATGAGAAAATGAAAGTTGTGGATAAATGGAAATGAAAAATAGTATATGTGTAAATATGACAGATAATGATTCAATGTATTTATAGTGGGGGATGCATTGTATGACATTGTGGTGATATATCCCCAAATATGATAGAGATGTAAATGTATGATCATGGATTGTTTGAGGAAGATAAGGATATAAGTAGAAATGATGAGATTAAAGTGTACAAGCGGAATGTAGTGAAAACATAAATTGTAATGATCTTAAGAAGATGAAATTAGAACCGAAGTGGTTGTTTGATTAAGGTGACACGAGTTATGATTGACCATAAGAATGTGTTAGTGGAATTGAGGTCAGAATTTCATGTTAATTATACTTCTATAATTTTGAATTTGATTTTGAATATACTTATGTGAGATTCAATAAAGGATAATTGAAGGATGAGATGAATGATAGAGACATATATAGAAGTTCAAAAGGTTGAGTTAAATTGTATATGGACCAAGTTGTTAAGAATTGGACCATTGAATTGTGAGTTAATACTACTATCAACGATGTCACAGATCCATGATGTGTTATATGTGAGTATGCTAAGAAATATCAATATGATCTGGTATTGGTATTATCGAAACAAGATGTGGAAAATTGTGAGTAATATGAGATATATATATTGAGGAATTAGTTAAGACAGTGAATGACTAAATAAGTGTTGAAAATTTATTTGGAACATATTATGATTTCTTTGAGATTTCTGGTGAATTTTAGAGAATTTTCGAAAATTTGGGATATTTTGGACTATGAAAAACAGACAAATAGTATTGTAACATATGGAAATCTTCGATGTTGACAAATGAATTTCATGCATGGGGACAGTGGAGAGGTGTTGTTCACACACGTGGTCACGTGTTTAGGAAGGAAAATTATGCAGCTGGAGTTTACTCTTCATTTGGTTTTGTTCTTCACCGAAAGCATGCAACACTAGACTTTTCCTTGTTCTTTTCATCCATCATCAAAACTACTTGTTATCCATGTTTGTGTTTTTGGCTTCTGACTCTCAGCTGCTGGAGCACTAATTGAAGATGATTATAAGCTTGCGTTGATGTTTGTTTGCTTGAGAGGATTAGAAAATCTGGAATTATTGAGCTAGAATTTTACTAAATCAAGTAAGTTTTTCATGAATAACATTTGATGTATTTTAATGTTTTGTACATAGGTTCATGCATGAGTGTTATGGGAAGAAATAAATTTGGTAGTGAGAATAAAGAAATACAGAAAGATAGACAATATGCAAAAAAATAGAAATATGCGTGAATCAGAATCGGATTTTTGATATTGGATATGAACCTCGGATTTTTATTTGTTTTGTGTTATTGAGCTAAAATGAAGTTAGATTGGAGTGTCATTTTTGTTAATTGAAGAAGCTTGAAATGAAAATTAAAAAAATATGACAGTAAAGAGAGGAAGTGTATATGAAGTTTTAGATTTTTTATATTTGAATCGTAAAATTTGTATTGGCAAAAAAAAGCGTAAAATTTGAATCTGACTTGTTTAGAGATTGTATTGGATATAGAAATGCAAAATAGATAATTTAGAAGTGACGAAATCTAGAAAAAAATGAAAGGAGAAGAAGAAGAGATATTCAGTAAAGAAGAAGAGAGAAAGCACAACCGTGCTTCGTGATTTCTCTAAAGAAGCAGCAAAGTCGCTATCGAGCTTTTGCATGATCGCGACTTCCCAGGTGCAGATGGATCTCATGGTCATGTAGACGCACGATCGCGACTTTCAACGTTCTTCCGAAGAGAGTTTGCTTCTGAACATCCTTTGATATTTTTATTATAACTTCTTCAACCGATGTCCAAATGACTTGATTCTTGAACCAATAGACTCATAACAAATGACCACATGATTTTTAATATGTGAATGTGATGCATTCCAAATGATTTTTAATATGTGAATGTGATACATTCCATTACATGAATGCATGAAACATAATGGTAGTTATAACCGGAGTAGCCAGTCTGAAAGAGATTTAAGCTCAATATTTTGCACATAAAGCTTTGCTCTGTGATTTTTGTTTCTGACTGAGCCCAATGGGCCAGTATTTGTATCTGTATGTGAAAGGCACTTGGTTACAACAAAGTAATAAATGAAGGTGAGTCTCATATGCATTGCATTATAAGTGATATGTGTATTTTTAAATGATTAAAATGATCGGTTTGACTACTCTGAATGTGATGCTACATGTTAAATGAAGTGATGTAAATTATGTGAGAATATGATGTGGTGTATTATGTGATTGAGTGAGCCATCGAGGATGGTCACTCATTGAGTTTGTAAAAACTCACCCAAAATTTGCAACATTTTTCAAGTGCGGAGGAATTATTCAGTTAGGCTAAGTGGAGTATAGCCACCGAGATCAAATATGGATCAATGGTCGGGATCAGATTGCACCTGCATATGTCTTCAGTGATTTTGTTTTTGAATTATGTTTCGCAAGAATTATACAAAGTGTATGTGAATGATTTGGTAATAAAATAACATTACGATTGCAATTGTTTTGTTTCTGAAATGGGCCCAAGTGGCTGTTGAAGTCTAATGTTTGTAAAATAATTGTAACACTTGTGAATGGGAATGTTTTTAAATAAAGTGGGCCCGATTTGATTAATGATTTTTGCATATGTGTACATTGTTTTAAAGAAATAAAATTTTTTAATGAATTTTGACTTAATGATTGTTCTAGCATGCCACCCTTGTAGGGTACGTACTCGGACATCACCTTGAATGTCAGGTACGTGTCTTACGAGAGTGGGGTGCTACAAACTTAGTATCAAATATGTAACATCCCAATATCCCATATTGGGGGCTAGGACCCTGGAATAGTGTATATTGAGAAATTAGAAGTGCATTTCATGCATCATATGACATAACATGTGAATATTTATTTTTGGCTCATTAAAATAATTGTACATGCATTCATTGACATTTTCAGGGTATAATTGACTTATAAATGCGATTAAAATATGAATCGTGGATTATTTGTGTTGAAAATTTATTTGGTGATAATAATAATTATTTTGAAATTTTTGGAGAATTTTAGGAAATGTCCGAAAATTTGGGCTATTTGGACTAGGAAAAAGGTAAAGATAATGGACAAATAGAATTGTGACATGTGGCGACCTTATATGTATGACAAATGGCTTACATGCAATGGTGACATATGGAGAGGGCTTATACATGCACGTGGTTATGTTTATGGTAAAACAAAAATCACTTTAGCTTTTTTTGTTCTTCACCGTAAACACCAATACCAAAACTCTTTATTTGTTCATCCACCATCGAAACCTGTTCTTCTCTTACTGCCGGGAATTTTTATGAAATCAAGTAAGTTTTGTTTTCAGATTTACAGAGTACTATAAAATGATTTTTTAATGATGGTTTAATGGTTGGAAATGAATGCGTGCAAGAGTTGGATAAGCAGCAATTCGATGCTCGTGATGAATAATGGGCAGAAAATGTATTTAGGGTAGTGAGAATCTGATTGAGTTTTAGACAAGTGTAGAAAACTAGAATGATCGTTCTGTGTTTTTTAGTGAAATTAAATCTTGATATAGTGCAGTAGACATGAAAATGCTGTAGTGAGAGAAAATAGAACAGAAAATACAGTAGTGAGAGAAAGCAGAACATGATGAAATACGTATAGGATTTCTATTTTGATGTTTGTGTTTAATCTTGAATTTTGAGATGTCTTGATAGTGAGCTGAATGAAAATGGAAGTAGAATATGTGGGAGAGTATAATTTAGAAAGAAATGGTGTTTAAAAATAATGGATTACGTAGTAGAAGAGAGGAAGAAGAAGAGAAGAAGTGTTGCAAAGTTTGGAAACTGATGGAGTGCATGATTGTGCACCCAAAGGTTTTCTGAACTGAACAACTTTGATACTTATGATCAAAACTTTGTCATCCGACCTTCAAATGACTTGAAAATTGAACCAATACATTCCTAAGACATTGTTTTTCCTCTCCATAAAATTTTAGAGCCATCTGAATTGATTTGGAAAAGATTGATTGGATAAAAGTGAGGAAGTCTGCTGGAATATTATGAATTAGAATATTTTTATTGAACATGCTTCGGTATTTTGATTATATCTTGACCTGTAGATTTCCAAATGTGTTTATTATTGATTCATATTAAACTAGAGACATATGGTATAACTTTCTTGAAGAATTATACTTTTAATTCTATATCTAAGCATTTCAAACTATGGCATGAAATTGAGTCTTGGCTTAGGCTGTAACACTACCCGTGATAGAAATCATATCTTGTTGTTATCGAATAACCTGTATTGATGTGGGCCGAATCAGACAAAGTTGTCTTCACAAAAGTTGTATATTATTCTCTTAGCTTTCAATTGGTATAAAGTTTATAATTTTTTGATATTGTAATTGATAGATATGAGTTGTACAACTTGAGTGCATGATCATGCACTAGCCAAAATTTCAAATGTACTCAGTCTGCATTATTTTGGGCATAACTCATAGAATAATGAACCAAATTGTATGATCTAGGTGTCATTATAAACTTTAGGCATAGAGAAACAATTATCTTGAAGAAAGTGTCACAGAAATACACCATTTTCCTTGTCCTATTTGTCATGTAAAGTAGACTCGAAAATCTATGTTGATGAGAAAGTTGGAATAGCTAACGAATGTATGAATTTTGACACATTTGGAGTACAATTAATCCTTGCATCAATTTATTACAGAAGCATACCTGGGCATATGTCATTGAACATGCATGTTACATGATATATTTATAAAAATGCATATTCAGTTACATGAACAATGTGGTAACATGAAATTGTATTTGATTGCATATAAAAGAGTAAATAGAGCGACCACTTTCAGATATTGCCGGAAATTCAAGGCAATAAGAAACCTAAGATGGTATCACCTTGACTTGTATTGTTTATTACTGAATTGAATTTGATATTGAATTATGTACTGAATTCCGAACAATAATTGTACGAGGCATTTAATGCATGCAAACATCATTGGAAGTGCTACTTGTATATGAATGAGAATGACTAATTGAATTTGATACGTGCTGATTGTGTTCTGAATTTCGGACAATAATTTTTCGAGGCGTTTGATGCATGTAAACATCATTGGAAGTGTTACTTGTATGTGAATAAGATTGATTGACTATTTGATTCTCAACGTAAATGTTGAATGCCAAACTAAAAGTCCGATGACAAATGTGAATGAGAATGAATGTGATGTGACTGAATGAATTTGTGATTGGAATTCATTTCCAATGCATGAAATATAAAGGCAGCTGTGACTGATGTCACCAGTTAAAAAGAGCTTAAAGCTTAGACACCTGTGGAAAGAGCCTAAGGCTCAACGTTTACAATTAGCCCTATATCCCCAACGGGTAAGGGACAGTATAAAAGAGCTCGGTATCCACAATGGATACAGGACAATGAAAAAGGCACACGGTCACAACAATGTAACAAATGAATATGTCTCATACACATTGTTTTCATATATGAAATGAATAAATTGAATGATTGCACTGTTATGAGAACTTTTCTTGAATGAATATGTGATAAATTATTGATGATTTTGTTCCGCAAAATTGTAATGAAATGATGAATTGTTAGACTATGTGATTGAAATATGACAATTGTGAACAAAGTGTCTCATGATATGACTCGATAATAATCGAGTTGATGTGAATTACATGACAATATGAAATGTTGTGTTGTATTACAAGAGTGAACCATCGAGGATGGTTACTCTACTGAGTTAACAAAACTCATCAAAATTGCAACATTGAAAATTTCAGGTTCGAGAGAGAGCAACGACTTAGCTACTAAGACTGCATTTTGGTACAAGTTATGGCTCAAAGGTTGGTCAGCTGGGGATTGAAGATTAGTTTTTAGTTTTTGGTTTACTTCCTCATTTATATAGCATACTTATATAGCATACTTTGTAAACTGAACTGTAGGCCTTGATAGGCTGACAATGTATACATATGAATGATGGATCTAATGCTATATTGTAAATTATGGTTTATGAAATGAAATAAGGAAATTTTGGATTTTAAATGTGTTATTTATGGCTTATTTGTGATGCCATGTGATAAAGTGAAGGTGAAATAGTTAACACGCCAATTTTGTCGAGCATGTGCACGTGTATCCTAAGGGCGCACGTGCATATGTCAGAGAGTGGGGTGTTACAAAATATACTAAACAAGGTAAATTCCACTCATAACAAAATATAAATGTAAGAAAATCAAGTAATTGATTATATGCCATAACTACCAAATGAGACTAGGACCTTAATCATACATTTGGTTACTTCCATTATTTTATTCGAAAGAATAGCTCTCTTTCCTATTTAGAAGGATTACTTTAATTTTTTAGTGGACTAGGATCCCATTCAATTTTAGTTGATCTTGAGTTTGCTCAACAAACCAACTAAACTTAAATTAGGTAGATAAAAAGTTTATCAATCACATTTCATGTGACTCTTATGTCCGTTAGGTGCCAACTTTTGTCAAAACATATCTTATATATTTTTCCTAACCCTGCGTTTAAATTCATATGATTAGGAGTTTACTCATCTAAATCACACAAATTTAGTCAAATAGAACCCATTATCATAAGACAAAACATATTCGAGATAAAGTAGCCCTAAGTTTGCATAATAAGCCTAATAGAAAAATAAAACTCTAGTTTGTTCTTATAACAATGGAAGGAAACAATCACATTCTCAACGTGTACTTAATATTTTAACAAAGAACTTAATTTTGTTCATCTTATTAAACAAAAAACTGCATGTAGAATATCACACATATAAAACATACAATTCAACATGCAAAAAGTATACAATTTATGCAATGATAATCAAATTATATGTATAAAACATCAAGCTTTGTTTGATAATAATTATTGATCCTCATAATCTAAAACAATATTTCCAACTCCTTGAAAAAAATTAAATTAGATTAAACTTATTAATTCCTATATATATATATATTAAATTTCTATTCCAAATAGAAATTTAATTTGATTTGAAAAAAATTTCAAATCTAGTTAGAAACTACTCATTTAATAAAATTTAATTGAAAAAAATTTTTAATAAAATTTTCATCTTACTTATTATAATTTAAAAAACTCCTTTTTCAAAATTACACAGATAGCACATTCTAATCCAATTAGAAAACTATTTTTAATATAATTAGAAATTATTTGTCCTTAATTAGAAAACTATTGACAATATTAAAAACGAACTACTTTCAAAATTAAATAAAACATTTTTAAATTTAATTAAAAAAGTCATTTAAATTATTTATTTAAATATTCATTTCTTAATTAATTAGAAATTATTTCTTTAGTACGATAAAATTTTTAAAAAAATATTAAAAAACTCCTTTTCTTAATTAATAAATGAAAATTTTTCAAATTTTAATAAAAAATCATTTCTAATAAATCAAGATACTTATTTTTCATAAATAAGAAACAATTTCTAAATAAAATGAATAATAAATCTCTAAACAAATGAAGTCAAAATTTTAATTTATCTCAATCAAATTGAAATAAATAAATTTAATTAAGTAGCAGCTTTCCTAATTACTTAAGAAAACAATTTTCTTAATTTTAAAATTCTAATTAATTAATTTCAATCCAATTGAAACTAATTAATTCTAATTTTATAAACTACTTATCTAAAATTAAATTAGGAATCAATCTAATTACCATTCTTAATCATATTAAGAAAAATAATTACTTTAATATAAAAATTAAGGTCATGTCTTAATTAATATAATCTCATTATATTGTTTATCTAACATTATCTAATTATGAAAGATATCTTTTTTAAAGATTTGCTTATTAATTTGGTAATTAATATAATTTAATAATTCAACTCCTTGAAAAATTAAACTAAATTCTAAAATATTCCTAATAAAATCGACCGTTTGAAAACAATTTTCAACCAATTAGGTAACACATTTCAAATTTATTAGAAATGTAAACCTACTTAATCATAATTAAATCAATTAAATTAAAATAAAACATTAAAACATATAAAAAGAGGGGTATTGTAATGCGCTAGCATATTATCATTCTAGAGTGCGCACTGTACACACCAGCAGTGTTTTGTCCTCAGACATTGTATTCCATGTGGGCGCGTGTAAACATGTGGGGTTTTGCCATTGTCTAGTTTTTCTCTGCTTATGTTGTGCCTCCATATTGTTGTGGTCACTTGTGCTCGGGCATCTGATCAACTGTTCCAGTATCATTGTTCCTGAGCTGTTCCATAATTAAAACGTCGACGTTTTAATAGGACTAAACCTCTCGGGTTTACTCTCACCTAAGCTAAGCCAAAGCCCCCTTGTTCTTTTGATTTTGCTTCCTGCTTCACTTCTTCGATATTGCGCCTATTCTTCCCAACTCTTTCTATCCTCCTTTTTCACTAATTCATGGAACGTCTCCTTCCTAGGCTGAGGTATTCTTTTTACCAACAAAGCTTCCTAATTTTGTTCTCTATCAACAACATCTGGGTATCTTCTATTTTTCATTTTTTTAGTGCTTCTCAATTTTTTTCAATTTTCCCATGGTTAAACAAACAAATTGGTGTTAAAATCGTGGGCAAATTTCACTGCTTCATTTGTTTAACCATGGGCAATTTAACAAATTTGAATTGGTGTTGAAATCATATTGTTTCTTTCTCTCGCGCTTTTCTGAGCTATATATTGTTATAAATTTCCTCTTCAATGATTTTTTGAACTCATATGGTGTTACCTTTTACACGTCTCTTGTGAAGTTATAGTTTTATGAAGGTGTGCGACTCTTCTGGGTTTTGGATTTGTAGTAAGTGTAGTTTTACTTGGTGGGGTCTAGTTTGGAAGTGTTTCGTTGCTTTTTTACTGGGATGATTATCTTAACTCTTAAATTTTATTCTTGGTCTCGTACTATGCTGCTTTTGTGTGTAGAACATTGGAAGTAATGCCCTTACTCTAGTGGAGTCTTATGGAATCTGTCTGTCTTGTCTCTTAGAACTAGTTCTTACACTCAACTTCAAGCCAAATTTCAAAACCCTTAAAAATAGAATTCATATTCAAATTCTTCATGAAAATTGTAGCAATATGTCTCTAGTTTAATCTAAATTAAAATCATCCTATTTGGATATCTACAGATCAAGATATGGTCAAACTATAGATGCATGTTTAGTGAAAACACTCCATTTAACATATTCCAACACACTTCATCATTTTCATCCTAATTCTTCTCTTTTCCTTAGTCACGATTGTGCACTAGCACGATCGTGACAGAACCCCTCACTCAAAGGGGTGCACGATCGTGCACCTATCACGATCATAACCCTTACTCATAAGGGTGCACGAACGATCGTGACAAAACCCCTCACTCATAGGAGTGACTGACAAACTTGCTAAAATTAACAGGTTTTAATGTTGGGACCCGATCCCGGAGCCCAGTCGCACAGTGCTGGACCCCGGTACCGGAAGCCCAACTATCCGGAACGGAAA
>JANZLH020000145.1:2200094-2211037 GCA_026770325.2 Erythroxylum fimbriatum
CCTCAATTACTCAAAGAGGTTCGGGGCTCAATATAACTTTCCAACGGTATATAGTTTGAAAATTTTGGACATCGGAGTTGGAAGTTATGATCTCTATAAGTAGAGATGTTTTGGAGAGTGCAAAAGTAAGACGAAGTTCTAAGATAAAATTCCAAGACGAATTTCTAAGTCGAAGTTCTAAGACGGATTTCTAACACGAAGCAAAGTAAGACGAAGTGAAAGTAAGACGATACAAAAGTAAGACGAAGCAAAGTAAGACGAAGTGAAAGTAAGACGATACAAAAGTAAGACGAAGCAAAGTAAGACGAAGTAAAAGTGAGACGATACAAAAGTCAGGAGATAGAATTGGTCTTTGAGATCTTTATGAAAGTTGTAGATCTCGAAGTCCTCTTTCTAATAGTCTAAAAACGAGATCAAGCCGACATTGTTTGTGAAAGTTATGGAAATCGCGCCAAAATAGGTTCATTTTGATTAAGGTCATAAACATGTTTGCTTCTTTTGACCATAACTTCTTCACTAGACCTCCGAATGACTTGATTCTTAAACCATTGGATTTGTAAGACTTTACTCTACATCTCCACCAAAAATCGAAGCTATCTGAAATGAAGTAAGAAAGATTGAGTGAAAAGAGTGGGACAGGTACAATGAGTGTGTTCTTAAATAATATGAAATGGTATTATCCTACAGAACATACTTCAATATTTTGATGTTTTCTGGAGCTTTACTGATCCAAATGAGATGATTTCTGATTTGTGGTAAACTAGATACATGGAGTTACAAATGGTATGAGAAATTAGAATCTAATTCAGCCTCTAAGATGTTTAAAATTTAGATGGAAGTTGTGTATAGCATATTATTTTGGACAAGAGCAGTCCAAAAATGTTTGAAGTATATCTTTTGAATCACTGAACCAATGTAAATGATTTTGGAGGCATTAGAAACTTAAGAAAATGGGAGATATTTTTTTGGAAGAAAGTGTTATGTTAGAATGTTCAAGGGTACAGTTGGCAAGACACTTAAGTATAAAAGACACAAGGAATAAATAGAAGGGAAAATGGGACAATTCTCGATCATTAAGGGCATAATTGGAAGAAGAAGTGTTGTCTTGCTTATAAATAAAGGAGAAAGCGTGAATGAGAAGATTCTAGAGAAACAAAATGCGTGGATGAGAAAAGAGAAAAGTGAGAGAAATATGAAAAAGAATTGAAGAGAGAAAGAAGAGAGTTGAGCTAGGGTTTAATTCTTCTTCATCTTCATGAAAGATTTTGAAGTTGTTCAAGAAGAGAAAAAGGAAGAGAAAGAAAAGAGCTTCCATTTGAGCTAATGATCTCTTCATTTGGTGAAGAATCAAGGTAAGATCATTTGAATCTTTTGGGTTTCTGGAAGGATTCTAGTTTATGAAGTTTAGAAAATACTTGGGTTTAAATATTCTATAATCAAATTAAGTGAATTCCTATTGAATGAGATTTGGTTTATTTTACCAAGAGAATCCTACCCAAGAACAAGGGGAAACATAATTTTGACTTGGAGTTTTGCAAGCAAACTAGGTGGGTAATATATTTATGGTTATTGTGTAAATGGGCGATGTGCCTAAGTGTGTGTATATGTTTGAATTGCTAAGCTATGAATGGGAATTGGATATTATGAGATCATATGAGGTTAGAAAAGAGATGACAAGACATTGAGTTATGATATAGAGTAACCAAGTGTTCTTGAAGTGTAAGTCTAAGTTCAACTAGACACATATGAATTATGAAATGGAAATGAGCATAATATGAGTTCTAGAACATATACCCAAGATTGTCATTGAGCATGCATTGTACATAGTCTATTTATTTAATTGTGAATAAATGAATGCTTATACATTTGCAATTATTGATGAGTGTGAAATGGGTGTTTTGCGTAAATGGGTTGTACAGGTAAAGTGTCCGCATTCAGGCATTTCAGAATTTGGAGGCAAATGCTATTTTGGAGCGTATTGTGAGTAGACCTAGATGGTCTTACTTTATTGTTGTTTGTTTATGTTATGAATTGAGTGATCATGAATAATTATGAATGTGACTTGATTGTTGAAATCCGGACAACGAAGGTCCGATGACCGTGATATATGAATGCTATATTGAAGTACAAATTGCATGTGAATGTGATTGTTAAATGTGTACTTGTGTGTATATATAATTGAAATTGTGAATTCTCCATTTCAATGTGGAATGTCGGACTAAGGTCTAATGAGATGAGAAGGTGTTTGAATGGGATATGAAATTGTGAGTGATGCATTCCATTGAATGAATGCATGAAATATAATGGCAGTTGTGACCAGAGTGACCAACAATTAGAGCTTAAAGCTCAACGACTAAAAATAAGTCTTGAGCTCAAAAGTGATTCAGAGCCTCAGGCTCAACGTTTAATAAGCCTTATATGGGACAATTATCAATGAGCTCAGTATCCAATGGATACGGGACAGTTTAGGTACTCGATCACAACAAAGTAACAAATATAAAGTGAGTCTCATGTGCACTGCATATGCATGATATGAATGATTAAATTATATTGAATGTAAAATGTAAAATGATGTGAATATGATTTGTGTGTTATGTGATTGGGTGAGCCATTGATTATAGGCACTCACTGAGTTCGCAAAACTTATCCAAAATTTGCAAATATTTTTCAGGATCAGAAGAATACCCCGTTAGGTCAACGGGCGTATACCTACAGCTTTCAAGTGAAGGTTAGAGGTCGGGATCAGTTCGCGTCTGCATTGCATTTCTCTATTTTTGTATTGAATTGTTTATTACGCAAACTTTTATATAAATTTGTATTTTAAAATGACTCGAGTGTTTTGTATTTGTGAAAGGGCCCGAATTGCTATTGATTGTGCTTATTGTAATTATTTATGAATGAATGTGGGCCCAATGTGAGTTTCGATTTCAGCATATATGTTTGTGTTTTAAGAAAAAAAAATTATACTGCTTTCCGGATGATTAAGTGCTTCAGCACGCCACCCTCACGGGGCATAGATTTGGATATCACCATCGATGTCAGGTTCAGGTCATTGCGGAAGTAGGGTGTTATATTTAGTTACATATAATAGAAAATGAAATCAAAGATAAACAAGAAGAAAAGCGAATAGAAAATAAAGATATCATAATTCTAAATCTACGTTTTTCTTTTATTGAAAGTTTTTTCAAGTTTGAGATTTGACGTCGTAATATATTGGATCTCTTGATAAATTATGTGCGTTTTCTACATTCCTATATCAATATTGTCCCTTCCGTAAGTTATCTACGCCTAGAATTAGCTCTAAAAGCCTACTCTCTTAATTTGCCTCGGCTCACTTTATTTTATAGTAAATTTTAAGATTTTTGGGACATATACAGTTTGATATATTAGTGTGTACTGGGCCACGCATATTTTAAAATCTCCATAATTTGCAATTTTGCACGCAATGTGAGACTTACACAAGCATAGACATAGCCGTGTATCTCTAATTTGCTTCAAAACTTCGTTTCATGTGTCATTTTCATCCAAATTTTTATCCTTTTAATTCATGAAGGCAATTAACCTATAAATGTACTTGAAGTGAATTACATTCCAAAAATAAAATAAAATTACAAAATATCAAACAAAATACATCAAATATTAGTGTATAAATATAATCAAATATGCATCTATCATCAGTCCACTAATTCATAGCAATTAACACTTTTATTATTAATAATTATTAAATTTGAAAAATTTTAAAATAAATTAATTTTATCTTAATTTCTCATTAAATATTTATTAACAAATATTAATAAAAATTATTATATTTTATTAAATAAGAATATATCATGTAAAATTATTTCTATTATATATTTAGTTAATAAAATTATGACAATGGAATGGAACAGAAACAAATTCAATTACAATTTTATAATTTGTCAAAAATAAAAACAGAACAAAAAAAATCAATCCAACGAAATTTTTTTTATTGAATTTGAACAGAAACTGTCATTTAAGAGACAAGTGCTTACACACCCTTATGATAAAATATTTTTCATAATTATTTTATTGGTGCCCACATGGGAGTACAAACTGGACTAATTAGTTAATACATTAAAAAAATTATCATAACTTCCCCCTCGCTATATACAGACAGCAAAGAGATAACAAAGATCATCAAAACATACGTGTACCCATAAGACTAATAACATGCAGCGTTCGACCCCACTTTTCAACAAAGTCAGCCTAAAATATTGAAGAATACTAAACCAGTCAATGACGATCATTACTCGAGGCTGGTGGGATGGCACTTATGAGAGGTAAATGCTGGAATGACTGAGGCTACTTACATTGGGTTTACAAATTCCTTTTTCTTTGTTTGTTTCAAAGAAATAAGTAGTAATATATATAACAAATACAAATATGAAAACCCAAAAGAACTCGAACACAAGGAGAGGACTCTACAAAGGCAATAAAATGCCCACTTCCGCCAAATATAACTTCACATTCTCATCCTCTAGGCGCTTTCGGCAGGAATCTGACCCATTATACCAAAGCTGTTACCTTGCTTAGGCCTCCACTCAGTTCTTCCTCTCACGATCTCTGCTCCACCCTCCAGCCGAAGCAAATGCTGGCATTCAATCTCACCAGCATTCCCTAAATGACCGACTCCACCACTCGCAATGGCAGTCAGAGACTGAAGCACCGAGTCTCTATCACACTCCCTGCGGTACTCCAGAGTTATGGCAGAAAGCTCATGACTCTCCAGGATTGCTGGTGGAGCACTCTGCAACAATCCAACAAACCCAAATGAAAAAAAAAATACTTGGGGAAAAAAAAACCAGGGTAACGCAGACCACAATGATTAGTGCTCTACCATGTGGTGTGGCAAAAGGAAGATCTTTTTCTTTTCATTTCTTCATTCTAAATTAAAGTTGACAGCTTGTATGGTTGTGACTGAGCTATATGTCACATTATTAAACTGAAAAAATTATTTTGAAAAAACGAGCCCAAAAGGACTAAAATGGTCCTATCCTATCGAGCTGCCCAATGGGGCATGTGAACAAGCAATTAATTATGACGTGATTAATAGTGCAAGTTGACATGCTGGATTTCCAGATATCTTCTACAAGTCCAACACAATCGCTATAAGTCCCCATCAGTTATACATGTCATGTACATACAAATATTTTTGTTGCTTGGTCTAGGCCAAGGGGGAATCCAACTCTGCAGCAGATTTTGGGGTTATATACCTCAAATAATGGAGATTCTGCAGACTTCAGGTAAGAGATACCACGGGCTATCAGACACATATTGAAAACATATATAGTGGGGTTAGTTACCTAAGGGGGGTACCTTTTTGTACTAGAAAGTACTGCCTTACTTGCGCTCAAATTTGTTACTACAGTTTTATCATTTTTTAACTCTTTAATTAATTTCTTACCAAGAAGAAATTGGCACAAAAATGATGAATTGAGATAAAAGAGCATTCATAAACAACTATTCTGGATAGGTAGTTGAAACTTTTTTTATCCTGGTGAAATCGCGTTACCTCAAGGATCCAGCCAATATACTTCACATTGTTGACGTGCTGGTTGACATCTAAATCATGCCACCGAGGCTGCAAATCCACGAGGACAAAAACATCATCAATATATCACATAACCAGATAGTTATCTACAAAGCTTTTAATTAGGTTCACTTACTGCTAAACCTTTATGAACATAGTCTGCCGTGTTATCGTCAAGTTTTGGCAGCTTTCGGCCATCATCAGCTACAACCGGACCAGCATCAAAAAGAAAAGGCCATATTTCTCCTCGAACTTCTTCAGGAATTTTAGATAGCCTCCTTGTCACTTTATTCATCATCACCATCACACTGCAAATTATCAAAAAATAAATAAATAAGATAAAGCATTCCAACTAGTATTCAGCACCTCAAGGATAAATTTCAAAACACTGGAACAAGGATCTTTGTGCAAAACATTATACCTGGAGGCTCTGGTAAGAGTTTCACCGGTTCTGTAGTCTCGAACAAGCCAATCACGTCGCAAACCATTCCTCCCTGAGGAACTTGACCAAGTATCAACTTGAACAACATCATCCCTGCAAGAAAAAAACAAGTTCAGTCCATAGAATTCTGGTATTGCTTCCATGATAGTGCAAAGTGGCTCTGCACTAGCAACTTGACTCAGGAACATAAACACGATTTAATCTGCTTTTAAATAACTACAGAAGAACATGTTTAACTTTTATTATAATCCAAGGTTGACAAAAAGAAATGCAGATGGAACAGTAGATTTCCATAGAATATATCCATAAAGTTGTCAGAGGTGTAACTACATGTCCACACCCCAGCAACTTTAATAGTTCAAATGTAACTTAAGTTATACAAGACAATCCAAAATAAACATAATACTTTCCAGGGAATTAAAAGCAGTATGTGTGGTTCCAACAGTAAGAGGGCAAAGGAAATTTGGGAGTAACAATTACCCAAAGAATATCCAAACTAAATCAATTTGAGAACACTAAAGACATGAGATGAAATATTGAATTAAACATTGGATGCTAAGTATGCCCGCTAAACCTCAGATGGCAATTAGAAGCAACCTATAGTGCTTCAACTCACAAGAACAACTTCAGAAGAATACAGGAAAGTAGCTGTCACTGACCAGGTGGGATAGCGATGCACTAAAACCTGCATCCGAGTAACAACCCATATCAGGTTTCTTTTACACATCTCAGGTGTTGAACCAAACCCATCACCAAGTAGTCCAACGGTCTTGACATGATTGAGAGCTGTTTCCTGGCAGCATCAAAGTAGAGAAAAAGACTCTAGGGGTTAGAACAAATTCATAACCCATTTGGTATAAACAAAATCATGGATCTTGCCTCTCTCAGTACCTGCAAGTGATTCATGAGCGTTTCTATAGACGCTGTCCGATCAGCACCAATTTCATAAGATCTGATAGAGAAATTCTGACGGAACACAAGTCCATCCTGAACAATTTTGCCAAGACCAAGAGGGTCGATGAGCATGTCAGGTCTCCTTGGCTTCCAATCAAGCATCATCCACTGTTTCTCTGCAGCCAAGAATATTGTTGTGATTGCAGCAAGGAGCATACTCCAGTCAGGTAACTGGTTGATAAAAGTCCTAGGGGGCGGTGGTGATGGATTGTCATTCTCAGTCTTGACATTTTCCACAGTTGATGTCAAGCCTACCGTGGATCCATTTATCTTAGGGGCAGCAGCATTCGCCTTGACCCGTAAACCCCAAGAAGAGGTTTTCTGTTTGACGCCTCCCAAACTCGCAGATCCACTGCCTTGCTTATTGGGCTTGACATCTGAAGATGGAGAAGGAACAGCAAAGAACGAGGAAGTAGCTGCAGTCGCAACCATCATGCAACTTGTAGAGTTGGGAAGCACTTCAACCGTCCTACTTCTGCAAAGGATATGAATAGCACATCAGATATATATTACAGTGAAAGACAGCCAAGATGTTTACTTTGCTACTTGAAAACATAATTGAGAAAAAAAAAACAAACAATCAAATGATTACTAGTCTTTCTTTGTTAAGCGCGCTACACGTTTAAAGAATTTCAAACAGCAAAGCATAACAAAGATCCATGGAATTTGTTTTCAGCTCCAAATCTTGCAGTTAAATCCCAGCTCAAATTACAATCTCCATTCTAACCAATAACGATATCAAAATTAAAGACAAAGAAAAAAGGAAGTTATTTGATCACGAAAAATTACGAAGAAGGCAGTTGATAAGAAAAGAAGAGTTTACCAGAAGAGTGCTTGAATTTACCCAAAGAAATTACGCTATATACGCATTGGCAGTATCAGAAAGGAAAATAAAATCAATTACAAAATAAAGGAAAACGCCAACTCGTATCTTAATATTTGAATAGAAACACGACTAGATCTGGTCATTTAAGCACACATTAGCATATATTTCACAACGAAGAAGGCTTTTTTAAAAAGAACGGAGAAAGCAAAGAAGAAAAAAGCAATTGAAAAGTCATTTGCACTTTTCAGTGCGATAGAAAGAGCTGAGAAACCTTGCGAACCTGCGTTTGGTTGGCGAGAAACGGGTGGAAAAACTAAAAAAGAAAACTTAAAACTTAAAACCTCAGATCTCCTTCAGAAACCTAACTTAAACACAATCATTCCGCCGGATTAAGCTCAAATTGTCTCTACATCAAGTAGAAACCAAAAATACAACAAAGAAAAAGAACATTTTGAAAACTGTAACATCACCATCCTCTCATTACTAAGCATCCAAACAGAAAAAGACCAGTCGGCCTCTCAAAAGATCAAAGGAGAAAACAAAGAGAAACCCAAGGGAAGATCTCGGAGTGAGGGTGTACCTTACACAACCAGGGAAAAGCAGCTCAACAAACAGGAGCTAAAATGGAAAGACGTAAAAAGAAGGGAATGGAAGGGGCTAAAGAGTCATTTTTTAATCTGCAAAGCCAACCTCTCGTGAATTTCTTTTCCTCCTCCCTGCAATTTGCCCTATTCCAATGTCTTCCTCGTCGTCGCTGCCGCTTTTTATAATAGGATTCGCTAATAAATATTTTTTAAAAAAAGGAAAAATAAAACCTAAAGACGGAGAGAGACGGGGAAAAAAAAAAGGAGTTTAGGGCCAGCGGTTATGTGGTGTTGGTGGCGGTAGAGAAACGAAGGGCAGCGACATGCTTCTATACTGTCCACCTGGACCTCCCGCCTTTTGTTTTCTTTTATATTCAAAATAAATAAATAATCCTGTTTGTTACCTTAAATTTAGGGTATGTTTGGGAGTTTACGATGGAATGGAATAGAATGGTAATTAATGGAATGGAACGGAATGGAATGGAGTGTAATGAAATGGGTCACTCCATTGTTTGGAAGTTTAAATAAAATAAGAGAGGGACTCCTTTAACCATTGTTTGGGAGTGATACTAAAAATGAATGGAATGGAATGACTTGTAATCTTTTTTTCCAAAATTACCCTTGTAAATCTATTTCTACATTTCGCAGTGTATACTAAGTTACAAAATGAAGAAGGATCAAGCACTATGAAATTGCTTTCGACATCTAGTAAACATCTAAACCAAGAATTGGGTACATCTGGCAGAATCTATTATTACTGATAGAACTAGTTTAGACAAATTTAAAGCTATGTTTTTGAATGTGTTCATATGTACCACAAAACGTAAAGGAAGGCCCTCAAGGTTTAAGAAATTGAGAAAAACTAGTATACAAGTCTAAGCCAACTTCAGATGCAATGTCCTATGACATGGACCATAGAAACCCTGTTTAGAAATCCAAGGCATTCAGAACAGAATTTCACCAGTAAAATGATTCCCAGCAACATATAAGTCAAACAAATTCACATAAACTACAGATTGACAGCAATCTAAGATGAATTCCACCCGCAGAGAGAAGAGAGCTGCAGTCGCTTCCATCAATGTTCTCCTCCCATGCAGAAAGTCTAAATATAATAGTAGACACGCAGTTGTTTGAATCCGTAGGTCAAGGCTTCTAAAAAGGCAAATGCTGTTTCCTATAAGCCTGATATAGTGAATGTTGTCAAGAAGACAAACAGAACTTATCTTGGTTTCAATCAGATATAAATAGGCTTTATATCATTAGGTGCAAAACTGGTGGCACATGATGGACACTTGTGATGACGGCTTTCAGAAAGTTTCTGTACACAGTGACTGCAGAAGAGGTGATAGCATTTTGTACTGACAACTGTTAAAACAGTGAAGCTTTTAGAACCTTCGAACAAGTAGAAATAACAAACACCAAGAAACTAAACTTCCTTGCAAGTTTGATCTATTATAAGAAACAAGTTGATTCTTAAGTGCACCAATTCAAGAAAACATCAACCTATTCAAACCAATTAGACTTCATTCTGACTATTATTTAGTATTTGAATCCCAGTTCACTTTGCTTCACATTTTCCACCCTCTCAAGTCCAAATTAAACTTAAAGCTCAATTAACCTGCGTTAAAGCAAACAAAGCCAAACTAAATTATACGTCCATCCTCGTAAAGACGTTACTCAATAGTAATCTCTATACGATATACTTTGGTTATCTTAATTTAAACGGTCAACAATGAAAATTTATGTAAACATATAAATAATGCTTAACTTAGATTTCTCGTACGGGCCAATTTAGTCAGTAGCGAAGCCACAGCTAAGGGAGGGTGGGCACACAAACTTTTTTTATAAAAAGAATATATATATGCTGTATGCATATAGAGGTTGCCTTCCCCACCTAAAAGAATGTTGTTGCCCAATGCCCATGGTGGATTTGTTTACATTGCCCTCCTGAAACAAAATCCTGGCTTCGCCACTGAATTTAGTGAATTTATTTTCTGACAAATATTAACTTGTTTGTTTAAATATTTTCATACTTTAATATATATAGTTAACTGTTTTTTTATAAAAAAGAAATATATGTGTGGTTTAGTCTTTCTGCATTGTATTAATGTTCATTCTCGATAAAGCAATAGCTATGAACAATGTAAAATAATACATAAATATAATTTTTTTATTTTTGGATTCGAGGAAACCCCGTAGGCGGGCCAAGCAGGCATACCTCTCCGAGAGCGCAATTGGTGCACCACCCCACAGGCGAGCCAAGCGGGCGCATCTCATCATTGAGGGCCCAACTAGTTCTCCACCTACAGGTAAAACCCCACCTGCCCCATACTCTTACAAGAGGGGCTAGCATGGAATTGAACCTGAGACCTAACCGAAGCCAAGCTCCGCTCTCAACCATCAAGCCACACCCCTTGAGGGCACATAAATATAATATGCAATTACTAAGGAGGTGTTTGGTTTCGTTTTATTTTTAGGTTTTTTGTTGTTTTCATAAAAAATAAAACAATCCCTAAAAATTAGTTTGGTTGAAATTGTTTTCGTTTTTTGTTGTTAAAAATAAAAAAACTGCAACACTTTTTTGAA
>JANZLH020000145.1:2239388-2251953 GCA_026770325.2 Erythroxylum fimbriatum
GACATTGCTGAAAAGGGTCTCCGGCGATTTTTCGGTACCGGGGCCCGGCAGGCCGGTAGGACCGACCCCAGTGTGACTGGACCCAGCAATTATATATATCAATTAATTAATTAAAGAATTAATTAATTAATATATATATTTATATGATTTCGTTGCTTTTGGGAGGAGATGAGTTTGACTAAGTCAAACTCATCATTATATGGTTTATATAATGGACACTTGCCCCTTCACGTGGAACTATCTCCCTCATTAGCTTTTATTGGTCTTAAATTAGTTAAAGACTAATAAAAAGGTGACTTAAGTGAAGGAGTTCGTGGATGGCCGTGAGTGGGTGATGAGAGAAGCAAACTTACTTGTTAAGTTAACTTAAAAAATGTTTTAAAAAGGCTATCTCTCATCTCTCTCACTTGGAGACTTACGAACCATCTCCTTCCTTAGCTATTATTTATCTTTAAGTGAGTTAAAGATAGATGGGCATGGGAGAGTGATGGCCGACGATGATGGTTGAGGGAGGTTGAAACTTAAGTGTTGAGTTAGCTTAGAAAATTGTTTTCTAAGCTTCCCTCTCATCATCCACGTGAGTCTATTCTCCTCCAAGGCTTCCTAATCGTTTCCTATAGCTCTCCAAGGACAAAGGTAAGATCTAGCAGTCTTTAATTTGTTCTAGCTATTTCCGGGTCAAAAGGGTTTGCCCCGGTTAGGTTCTCCGACCTCTGCGTGGATACCGTTAGAGACGGTCTGCTTTGGTCGTTATGGTTTGATTCTTCATATAGACACATGGATCCTAGCTTTCGGGAACGTCCCGGAACAAAAAATTTTGTTTTCCGCACCGTGTGTATGTGATACACACACCGGGATTTTCCTACAGCAAATACTCTCCCAATCCAGCACCTCTGAACCTTGTAATGATAGCGACTGAGGGATTCCAGACAGTGGGTGATTCCAAACGCAGAAATAGAAGATAATGAGGGAGGGTCGGAGGGATGCGAGACAAAAGCTAAGCAAAACAAGGGTGAGATCATTTTCTTAAGTATTCAGTGACATGTTTAAGTTAATTTTTGTTTAATGTTAAGACATGTTTAATATAAAGGGTGGGTCCCACATTTTAAAATAAAATAAAATATTAAATTTTTAAAAAAAGTGAATCCCACCTTGCCACGTCATCAATGGTGAGGCTCTGGGGGCCTACAAAAAAAATAAAATTATTAAAATTTACTAAGTCAACTCTGACTTGGCACTTACAAATAAGGGTTAAATTTTCTATTAGGATGGAGTCCAATTTTAACATTTTCTTGATATTAGGGTTATAATGTTCTCTTTGGAATATTAGGTTAAACTAGTCGATTGGTAAAAAAACTTAGAGTCAAAAGTGACCATTTAACCTAATATTAAAGAAGAAAATTGTTAGCATCTAAAGTTGGAATAATAGAATTTTTCGTTTAAATCTAGATTTTGTCTCTTTTTGGTATTTATGTTAATTGAATTTCTGAAGTAATTTGTGATTTCGTAAGTAATTGCAGAACAATAAAGAATTATAAAAATAGAGAGATGAGAAGATAGAGAGAAAATAAATATGTCATGTTAGATCTTAACTACCTCCTCATCGTCACAAACGTTATATTCAATAACTATTTTAGCCATTAGGCTTTGTTTGGTAGAACAGTTAGTAAGGAAATGAAATATTATTCCATCGCTTAGGATGAGAGTTTATAATGAAATGAAATGAAATAAAATAGAAGGGGAGAGTTTCAAATTACATCCTATTCCATTGATTGGTGCCTAATTGATTATGAAATTATTCCATAATACTTAGCGATTATTGACATGAAAATGCTTAACATACTCACTTTAATTCATATATGATTTTAGGTACAATTTAGAAGCGAATAAATTAAAGTGAGTCAAAAGCACTACATTTGGGTCGTTTTCTGAAGAATCACAATCTTTTGTCGTCATGGAGCAAGTAATTAATGCCAAGAAAAATGAGAAATATGTTAAAAATATAAAGAAGATTAAAGATGAAACAAGTCAAGTGAGGAAATCAACCAAAATGACAGCGCAAATGAGAGGCAGAAGCAGTAGAAACACAGACGTTTCACCAAGACGTAAGCAGCAGAAGGACATGCATTTAACGCATACGTAGGATGTTAAACGCATGCGTCACACAGCATTTAAGAACAGTGAAGAGCAAGGTTTTAAGGTGAATAATTATGTGGACCGAAAACCATGAAGGTTTGTTTGTCCCATCAATAAAATAGTGCGGCACAGGCGTGAAAAGAAGGGGGTTGTGGTACGGCTTGGTGACTGGAGAAGTTGGAAAAAAGCTGCGGCGGCTAGCCGTGAGAGTAGCTAACGTGGGAATGAACAGTGCCCTGGGACCAAAAACCCCTAAGTTAAATTGTCACATCATGGAATAGTGGGCAGGTGATAGTAAGAGGAGAGGGGCGGCAGAAGCATATGGAGAAGATGACTCATACTTGGAGCATGAAAATAAAGATAGAAGGCTAGTTTTCCAACGCCAGTTCAACGGCAATATCAACGCCAAGTCACGGTTAAGCTGTTTTTATCATTTTAAGATTGTAATTTTTTTTTTCAGATTGTTGTGTTGTTAGTATTGACTTGATTGGTTTTGGGATGAATGATCTTAATATGTTATTTTGATTGTTTTATTTCGAACCTATTGCTAAAACATTGAATGTAATCCGTAATTGTTACTTTTGATGTTTGTGAGTAGCATCTAATGATTGTTAATCGTTAGGAACAATATAACTTAGGATAGATAACTCGAACGTGTGAGGTTACTGCCTATATTGATCGTTTTTTAATTCATAATGTGGCTACCAAATTGAATCTAGAGATCGTATCACAGGTTATTCAGTAGTAAGGTTTAATTAATGATCGTATCTTGATTAAACACAACCTAAGGTAAAACCGAGATTTATAGAGCGTTCTATTAGTCTCAGACCAATAGTCCGAAAAGAGTTGTAAAAACGTTATAATGGTGGAATATGCTTGATCGTGTTTAGGCCAAGATTGACCCTAGAATTGGACGTTACTTATATTCGATGCTTTTCTCATTTTTGATTGTTTTTTTAATTTGTTTTCGATAGTTTACTTTTACTTTAATTTCTAAATTGCTTAAAATCCAAAAACCCGCCATATATCTTCCTTTCATCAATTAATTTAGTTACAGAAATTAACCGAACATTCCCTGTGGATTCGATCCCGACTCACTATAACTACAAATTTTAGTGTGCAGAGTTAGGTAAATTTTACAGTGCACTCGACATGTGCTGTCGTCCATCCTAAATAGTAAAAATAAGTTACCTCCGATTTGAGGGTTTAGGATGAAATGTAAAATGATAAATATGTACTACCTAAAATGTTGGGCCCCGTTTTCGAAGCCTAACAATCGGTCCGGAAATGAAAAGCGACATAAGCGGGTTTCCAATCTCTTTAACCCTCATCCTTATAATATCTCAAGCCATAAAGGCGAGCCCACAGAACGAAATCACAATAATCACAATTGACTTCTTCAAAATGGTATCTCTTAGTCTCTAGTTTATGTAGAACTAAGAACCACCTCAATTGGAGCTCTATAGCTCAAGATATGCTTAAAAACTCAAAATATGTTCATGGCCTAATCATACTCTTCCAACTGACCCCTTACTTTATATCAATCAAACTTTTTCAATTAGAAACCAATGGCTATAAAATTTTATTGGAAGGTAGGAGAATGTGTTAGAAATCTAACACCTCAAGAATCACCTCAATTGGAGGTCGGACGAAGAAGTTATGGCCAAACTAAGCCAGCATGTTCATGACCTCACTCACATTGAATATGCCTTGGCGCAAGTGACATAACTCTCTATACAGATGTCCGATCGACTTCGTTTTTAGACGGTTAGAAAGTAGACTTCTAGATATACAACTTTTATGAAGACCAAAAATTGAAATTCTGACGTTTTCAGGGTCAAAACACACGGACCGTGTGATCTAACACAGTCAGGCCGTGTAACCTTCGGGTGTAACAGTGTTCCTGCGCTGGAAATACACGGGCTGTGTTATTTTACACGGTCAGACCGTGTAACCTTCGGGTGTAACAAAATTTTCACCCTCCAAGACTCCTCCAAAGGATCCTAAACCCATCCTAGCATCCCCTTTACTCATAATCTTGCCGAATTCAACTTTTTCTAGTCCGATATCACTTCATAAACTCTAATGGTTCGGGAAACATGTCCTCTACGACATCCCGACTTTTAATGATCATAACTTACAATTCCGACATCAAAAAATCGCATACTTTATAGCGTTGCAAAGATATAAAAACTAACTACAACTTTCATGAAGGTCACTTTGGCTAATTCTACCTAAATCGATACAGTTTTCCCTTGGAAATTAGCATATACATTTTACCCTCATGCAAAACTTACAATTTATCCCAACTTCACTGTCTCTATTACAACATCATTCAAAACAATTTAACTTCCAATTGGAATTCATCCAACACTCAACCTCAATTCATATGACTCCTCATATTCAATAACATCTTATCATTCACCACAAATCCTATCTTTCTTTTCCATAATTCTCTTATATGTATATATAACAACAATTCATATTCAAAGCTCATCAACTCAACTCATATCATCAATACACAATTCATATGTCATTAATCATCATAAGAAAAATGTTTACAAACTTTAATGGCATTCCAAGCCACATTACATCATCAATCTCAAAATCTAAAATACAACAAAAGATACAAAATCTCATAATTCTCAACATATGTCTCAAGTCTTATTTTTACATCAATCCAACTTAAAATACAAAATATGCATAATCAAATTAATGTCTTGACTTTCTTTCACCTGATCTCTTTCTCATCACCTGGAGATGGGAATGAAACGGGGTGAGCTTAACGCTCGTGGGTAACAAGTTTATAACTAATAATAAGCAAAACCATTTAAAATATTCATTGTTATAAAAAAATTCTTATTAAATCATAAAACACATGGTTCTTAAAGTTTTCAACCAAAATTCACAATAACAAATCATGTATGCATCAATCTTGTCAACATACCAAGAACACATAAACACATCAGAATGGTTTGGGTTGGTCCAAAAATAGAACGTACTACACATTTCCCATAAGGGTCCTATGCAGCCGCGAACAGAACGAACTATCGCAATCCCACAAAATGGTTTTGCATAGCCGTGAACTTATGGGAGTCCATAAAGGAGTTCCATGCCACTAGCGGGCAGGCGGGAGAAGCCTTTAGTCAAACTGCACTTGACGTACTTAAGGGACCTAACCAAGCCCACATAACATGCATTTCATAACTTGTAAACATGTTGCCCAAATGGCACATTTTCAAAACATGTCTTTCATGAACATGAAATTTTTCGTATGCACTTTCATCATCTTTTCAAAATTAATCAACCACATTAAAATATCAAGCATATTTCAATTTCTCAAATCATTCAAAAGCAACAAATTCCACAATTTTACAACAATGAAAAATCATTTTATTTTCTTGACTAAAAAGAAAACAAAAAGGCTCATTATCCAATTATAAACATGAAACTCACTTTATTTCCTTCCTTAATACTTGTTCAAAATGCATCCCCTCTTGCTCCTCTTGCCTCTCTTGATTTTTCTCAACATTGACAAAAATCCCCAAATCAAATAAGCATTCCAATAGAGAAACCCACAATACATAATCACTAAAATTGATCTTAGAAAGTTTAAACCCATACATTTCTTAAGCTTCATGAGCCAACATCTTTCAAAAAATTCCAACAAAACAAACATACTCTTACCTTGATTCTTCACCAAATGAAGAGTTTCTTGGCTTGAATGGAAGCTCTCATCATCCTCTTCCTTTTTCCTTCTTGAATAAACTTCAAAATCCATCTTGAAATCTAAGACATCAAGAAACCCTAACTTTTTCTTCTTCTCTCCAAAACCGACACTCTCCTCTCTTCTCTCCTTTCTTGTTCTTTTCTTCTCAATTTTGTGCTTCCCTCTTCCATAAAAGCAAGCCCACAATTCTTAGTTACAATCTTGCCATTAATGAGTGTACAAAGACCCATATGCCCTTCCTTACTTGCCTTGCAACTTAAATGGCTTAAGTGTTCTTCCCAAAATGTCCTCATACATATATACTCTTGCTACTTAATTCAACCAAACCATTTTTTAAAATCCTACCAACATTAACATAATAATTAACTCCAAAGAAAATAATTAATCTTACAAAACCTCAAAATTTTTTAAAATCATGCTTAACTCCTTCCAAAAAATTCAAGACCTTTTTCTAATCATAAACTTGAAGGAATTTGATAGCACTTCCTTCTAGAAAAATGTTCCTCAATGTCTTAATTTTCTAGTGACATCAAAATTGTTCAAATTGGTTCCATATTCTAAAAGTTATACCCCAAACATTTCGGATTATTCTTATACTGAAACAATATTCTATGCTCGACTTCCATCCAAAAATTGATATTCTTAAAGACTGAATTAAAACTCAATTTCATCAGACAATTTGTAGCCTTATCTCTCTAGTTTAATACAAATAAAAAATCATCTCAATCGGATAACTAGAGCAAAAGTTATGACAAAAACACCAAAGCATTAACAATGAACATATTTCAATTACATTTTTCCAGCTTTTAATTTCCAACATATCACATATAACCCATCGTATACCTAAACCATCTTTTCTATATTCATTTCAAATTCAAGAATTCTTCTTTTCTTCACACATAAATAATCGCCAACAATTTCTCAATTAATAGAAAACTTTGAGGTCCAACATAACGCAGTCCTATGTGCTGTTGATTTGTTCCAGTAGCGTCCCTCTACTGTAGCTGATTGAACATTTAATGTTGGAGTTTTTAACTATTCATTGGACTCCTATCTGCGTGCTCCTCGTCTGTGTTTAACGCAGAAAACTACATTAGATGCAGTCCCTCACTGTGCTGCGTTGTACGCCCCTCTCTTGGTTGTTTCTTCCATTTTTGATTGATTAGACCAATAAGGTTTGCAATTCTTTTAAAAGCTTCCTTCTGTGCTTGGGACCTGCATGCAATGCAGCTACGTCTATGTGCGTTTCACATGTTCCTCTTGCAATGTGTTTTCTTCACTTCCACTGTTGTTTTTATCTTTTTTATCTTTTTTCGGTTGCTTGCATTTAAAATTTTCTTCTTCTTTGCTTTCCATAAAGGCAAGCAAAAATTGATCTTCAAAAAATATCCTAATTGTATTGCTTCCGACTTACTTTAATTTCTTTGCTTTCAAATTGTACCTAAAATCATACATGAATTAAAGTGAGTATTTTAAGCATTTTCATGTCAATAATCGCTAAGTATAAATGATTAAATAAATCAAAAATTAAACACATATCAACGGGAGTGTACCTACTACATTCAACGAAGAGATAAAGGTCGGGATCAGTTCGAGTCTGCATTTGTATTTTCTTTATTTTGTATCAAATTAGGTCTTGGGTAATTATTATAAATTGTGTATTCGAATACTTCTGTTTTGTAATAACTTCCCGAGTGGAAATGTTTGTAAATGAGAATGATCTTGAGTGTAGTAAGAATAAATGTGATTTTGATGTTATGAAAGAAAAGAATGGGCCCGAATTTGATTATTGATTTCCTCATATGCATATATTGTTTTTCAGAAAAAAATTGTACTGACAGTTCAAGTGTTTGACTGTTATAGCATGCCGCCCTTGAGGGGTACGTACTCGAACATCACTCAGGATGACGGGTATGTGTCTCGAGAGAGTGGGGTGTTACAATCACCCTCGTGCTTGTGCACGATCGTGTAACTACTAGATGACCACCTCTTTGTCACCCTCGTGCTTGTGGAACTCACTAAGATTAGGTTAAACATGGAATTTTAAGTGGTTTGACCCTCCCTTTGACATATATAAAGGCTCTAAACTCTAGAAGCCTCCATCCATTAGAAGACACACCAAAAATAGAAAAAGTGAGACTTTTGGAGGCTAGCCAAAGAAGGGAAACACATAATCTACCTTGGAAAAGTGGCGACAACATCAAGATTTAGAATTTTTCTAGCTTTTTGGAGTAGAGAGAAGGAGTTCTTGACTTTATCCAGTTTTTACTCTTCTCTCTTGATGACTTTTAGTATGAAAAACATGGATTTTGTTGGATTGTTCATGATTATGAGTAGTTAAACACCATGTAGGAGTTGTTCTTGAACTATTTGTGGAACTTTTGTTGTTTTAGATGCAATGAAAGATGTTTTATGATATTTATTGTGCTTATACCATATAATAAACTAAGAGGGTGAGTATAGGTGTTTGATTTGGGTAGTGTAACGAGAGTTAGCTTCCAATGGACCTAATAAATATTCAGGTTTTTTCAAATAGTTAAAGAGAGATCTTAGTTGTTTACTTAAAATCACCTATAGGAGTGCTTAAAATCTTGTTGAAGGTTTAGGATAAGTTGGTAAGTTTAGAGATAGCATAACTAATTCTAATCCATTCAATTATAGTCAGCTAATTTTGCCTTAAGAGAGCGTAATTAAACATTAGAAAATCTTGGGTCATGCATAATTAGATCAAGAATGCAAAAGGAAAGCAAAATGGGGATAAAGTAACTCCTAATTGTAAACCTTGGCCATCAAATTGCTACACTTTGCCTTAATTGGTTGTTCATTGCTAGTTTAATTAATTTTCATTTAATTTCCAATTTTTAATCTTTTGAAATCTTTTTCTTAAACAAAGCTTAACCTAAATTAAGTGGTGTCTAACATCAATCTTTGTGGGATGATATCTGTTTTTAACTAAAAGTAATAACCCATATACGTGCAATTTTTGACATAAAACTAATAGTTTGGTTTACGAACGAATAAGTTTTTAGCACTGTTGTCGGGATTGATTTGTTTAGCATCTTGTTTAGTTTATGTTACTTTGATTTGAGTTTTTTTATACTTTTCCTTATGTATTTGTAGGTGCATGAATACAAGGAGCACAAGAATATCTACCGAGTTTAGTGAAGAAGAGTTATCTGACATTATAAGACATGAAAGAGAGCTAAGAAGAGCTAAGTGCCAAAACAAAAGAATTTGGTAGAAGAAGGAGAACTAGGAGGGGCCGAGAGAAAATTGATGGATTTCATAAGGCCCAGATTTAGTCCACAAGGAGTCACAAGGCCTACGATTCAAACAAACAATTTTGAAATCAAGCCTGCGCTCCTCAACATACTCCAAAATAGTGTTCAATTCTGTGGGTTATCAACTGAAGATCCCAATGCCCACTTAGCAAACTTCTTGGAGATATATGATACTTTTATATTTTAAGGGATGTCTAATGATGTTGTGCAACTCAAACGATTTCCATTCACCTTACGAGATCGATCCAAGGCATGGTACAACTTACTTAGTGCATCTCAAATTACTACATGGGAGCAAGTAGCCCAAGCCTTCCTCGCTAAGCCATTTCCTTTGACAAAGACTACTCGAATCATTAAGGAGATTACAAACTTTCAGTAAAATGATGGGAAGTCCTTATATGAAGCTTAGGAGAGGTTCAAAGAATTGCAACAAAGTTTCCCACACCACAACCTTCCAAGGGAGTTCTTACTCCAAACATTCTACAATGGTGTGAATCAAACTATAAGAGGGACAATTGATGTAGCTGCTAGAGGGTCTTTGACGAGGAAAACCATTAAGGTGGCTCATGATCTTTTAAAGGAGTTGGCCAGTAATAGTTGCATGTGGTCAAATGAAATGAGAAAGCAAGGCACAAAGGAACAAAAAGTCATGATTCCAATTGATTCTACTACAGCCTTGCAGGCCCAGATTACCACTCTCACTCAGAAATTGAACAATATGTAAGGAGCCTCTTCATCCATGGTCAAAGCTATGCAAACCCAATGCGATTTATTTGGGCAGGGCAACCATTTCATAGCAGAGTGTTTCTTATTAGGAGCTAGTGTCATAAAATAGGTAAATTACTTGGGCCAACCGCAACAAAGAGGTAACAATCCATACTCCAACACTTATAATCCAGGGTGAAAAAATCACCCAAAATTTTTTTAGGGTACTAATAATGTAGGAGGCCCAACAAGACCTCTAGGACCTCCTAGATTTTAAAAAGATCAATTTATAGCCTTGGAGAGCAAGATGGATAGGATGATGGACGTGATGATCTCTAAATTTGCAACCTAAGAAGAGTACCAGAAACGGATGTTTGCAAGGTAGGATGTAATCTTGAAGAACCATGCTTCATCCATCCACAATTTAGATGTTTAGGTAGGCTAACTTGCTACCACCTTATCTTCTAGAAATGTAGGTAGCCTACGAAGCAGCGCTGAGGCAAATCCAAATGAACAACTCAAGCCGATCACACTTAGGGGTGGTAAGAAACTGGAAGAACTAAGTGTGTGACAGGAGAGTCAATCAAAGGAGAAGGGCAAAGACATAAAAGGGAAGAAGGAGGAAGAGCAAAAAGAAAAGGCCATACGTTTAACCACCACCCTACAAGCCTAAGCTTCCATATCCACAAAGGGTGAGACAACCTTAGGTAGTCACTCAGTTATCCAAGTTCTTGGAGAAGCTGAAGAAGCTTCAGATTAACTTGTCATTGGTGGAAGCATTGGAGTGCATGCCCAAGTATGCGAATTTTGTCAAGGACAAACTCACACACAAACGCACTTGGGGAGGACAATCAAATAGTGACCCTGATAGAAAATTGTATTTCAATCATTTCAAGAACCTTGCCATCAAAACTACAAGATCCAAGGAGTTTTACAATTCCATGTGTTGTTGATGACTTTGAATTTGCTAAACGCTTATGTTATTTAGGTGCTAGTGTTAATTTGATGCCTTTATCTGTTTTCAGGAAACTGGGCTTAGGAGACAACAATCTAACATCTATGCTCATTCAACTTGTAGAACAATCCATCAAGAGGCCATTCGGAGTTGTCGAAGATGCATTGGTAAAAGTAGATAAATTTATAATTTGGTGGATTTTGTTGTGTTGTATTTTGAAGAGGATAGGAATTGTCCTTTGATTTTGGGTAGCCCTTTATGAATACTGGTAGGGCATTAGTTGATATACATGAAGGGAAACTTGTTTTGAGAATTGGTGATGAACAAGTTGAATTTAATATGTCTAAAACTCTAAAGAAACCGATGGATGGTACTACATGTATGAAGAATGATATTATAGATGATTGTGTGAAGGAAGCTTAAAAGGAGGTTCCAGCAGTTGTTGAAGTGAATATGGATGAAGGTGTGAAAGAAGAAGAGTTATGCGAGGAAAGTGAGCAAGAGAAGTTGGAGAGATCGAATACCCCTACACCAACCTCCCTTGTTAAGCTACCCACCTTAGACCTAAAACCTTTACCTTCTCACTTGAGGTATACTTTCTTAAGAAAGGACCATACCCTACCACCATCATATCCAACTCATTGGATTTTGAGCAAGAAAAGAAAGTGGTAGAGACTATTAGGAAGTAAATGAAAGCCATGGCGTGGCAAATTGTTGATATTAGGGGGATTAGTCCCAATGTGGTGATGCATAGGATTAACCTTAAGGAAGGATGCAAAACAGTGAGGTAGAGACAAAGAAGGTTAAATCCACACATGCAAGAGGTTGTGAAGAATGAAGTAGTGAAGCTCTTGGATGCAGGGATTATTTATCCCATTTCAGATAGTGAGTGGGTGAGTCCTGTGCAATGTGTGCCTAAGAAATGTGTTGGACTTATGTAAATATAGTGCCCCGGAAAGTAAGTGTATTTACATGCTGTAGGAAAATGCCGGTGCGTGCATCACATACACACGGTGCGGAAAACAAAAAAAAATTATTCCGGGACCTTCCCGAAGTCCAGGATCTATGTATCAATATAAAGAAGTACCATAATTCTCAAACCACAACGACCAAAGGAGACCGTCTCTAACGGTATCCACGCAGAGGTCGGAGCATCTAACCGGATCAAACTCTTTGATCCGGAAATAGCTAGAGCAAAGAAAAGAGTACTAGCTCTTACCTTTGTTCTTGGAGAGCTCAAAGTGAAGGAGAGTGAAGCTTGGAGAAGAAGACGATGGAGATGATAATGAAGCTTCGGTTGATACCCTTTTTTAAAACCTAAATTTTTAACTTCTTTAAAAGCTCACTTATTCACTCTCACGACCATCATCCTTCTTCTCTTTGATTGCCACTTGTCTTTAAGACATTTAATGCTTCCATTTAATGCTTCCTTTCCACGTTAGTCTTACATATATATATCTTAATTAATTAATTAATGATTAATTAAGATATATATATATATATATAAATAAATAAATGCTGAAGTAGTCCAGTCACACTGGGGTCAATCCTACCGGGTCCTGGTATGGAAAAAACATCGGAGACCTGTTTCAGCAATATCGATGTTGCGATTTCATCGGGACATATCTCGATCTCATCGGGATCTATTTGGTTCTATTGCTCTCCATTATATGGATCTCTATCCAAAACTATTTTACGAATTCTCCGAATCACTCTTATGCGTGTGACCCATTAGGTTCCCGGTTATGTTGGCCACTT
>JANZLH020000145.1:2308287-2327066 GCA_026770325.2 Erythroxylum fimbriatum
TTCCAAACAGATTCGAAATCCATTTCAACTATATCTTCTTTTTCGAAAGGAAACTGGCAACCTGGTTTCAAGCTCACGGGAAAATGAATCAAATAAAGATCAAGGTAGTCCATTCCAAGATTCCTGCAAATTGCATATATTAACAGTAAAGTTAAATGATGGAAGAAATTTGTAAACAAATACTGCAGCTAGGTTAAGCGATAATAATTGAGATATGTTAAGTACTCGAGTGTTTTGCGTAGTGCTGGTACGACAAGATGAGAATGAGCGTCGCTGCCAAAGAGCTTGGAAGTGATGAACAAGTCGTCTCTTGATTTGATAAGACCAATTTTCAAGGCTTCGGCTATGGCGTCCCCGAGAGGCTTCTCAGTCTGGTAATTAGCAGCTGTATCGAAGTGTCTGTAGCCAACTTCAATGGCCTGAAGAACAGATTGTTTAACGGCTTCGTGTTCGGGAAAAGGAAATTCAGCTGTTCCATAGCCTATAACTGGAATCGTCGATCCGGTTGAGCCAAGCGGTACATGGGGAATGGTACAAGTCGGCATATCTTTTTGTGAGAGAATAGCCTATCACTTCAGACCTTAATTTATATACATTTGTTGCGTTATCTTTTAGGGATAATATGTGTTATGCATAGCCCTAAAACTTTTCAAAATTGACAGCTTAGAATAATAAGAGGAAATGTCAATAATATTAATAGTCAAAAGCAGGTGAAAGAGACATCAAGCCTCTTCCTTTAGTGAACCCGAAATCATCGTAATTTGAAGTAAGCTGTAGCTGAAGATGTTGAACCAAGTTGAAAGGAGATATCGTTTGATTGGACCAAGGATTTTTATATTCAATCCCAAGCGTCCATTAAAATAGTTGCTTATATAAGTAAAACTCATGTTGATATTTATTGTTTGTGTTATTTGGTCCATTAAAATAGTTGCTTATACAAGTAAAACTCACATGTTGATATTGGTTGTTTTTGTTACGTATAAAAGAGTGTAACTCGTGGAGTTTGTCAGAAAACAAATTCTCCTTTCTTTTGGACATTTGGAAATCAACGTATGTGGCTCCAAATGGTTGCTTAATATCTAAGAATAGTAGGAAGTTTCAAAGTTGGACCAAGGATTTTATATAGATCAATCGCCATTTTAGACTAAGATCACTAATTGCTACGACCATGCGGGTGCCTGAACCACAAACACCTTGACATGCCTCATTCACTCGTGGATTATCCTCGTATTGTCACAAATTAAAGCGTTACTAACATTTTATAGGCTTTGGATAAAATAAAAAAGGTTTTAATAAATCGATAATATATAAATATGTAAATTTTAAAAACTTACTTTTATTATTAAAGAGTCTATCTTAAACTTTTCATTATGACACAACTGAAAAATCTAACGGATTGCAGTAATTTTTAAGATTAAGAATTAATGTAACCCTAAGAGAACAATTCAAAAAATCAAATGAAAAATATATGTAAAAAAAAAAGAAAGTTTAAAAGATTTGTCTTATTTTATTCTTTATTAGTGTCAAGAGGGAACCGACCCTTATTTTGTTTTATCTTGTTTTTTATGAAGGTCCAAAGTGAACTTTATTTTGTTTTTTTTATGAGAGTCAAAAGTGAGTTCTATTTTATTCTTTATGAAAGTGTGCACTGAACAAGTGTCCTTCTTGTCCTTACCCTAGGACGAGCTGCTACAAACACATGTGCCTCCTATGTGTTAATCACCATATAAAGTAAAATGAGAAATCTAGAAGGAAAAAAAACCAACATAAAGGCAAAACGGTAATTTTACCCTTTGCTGTGCGGATGACTATAATAAGGTTGTAAATAAGGTTTGCAATTAGACATAAAATATGTGATCTCATAATATTTAATATATAATTCAAGAGTTCAACTAATTATCTTTAGTAGAATGACATTTAGTTAATAAGCTAGAATTAATTCTAATGAGATTAAATTAATTCTAGGCTTGTTGGAGCTTGAGTTATCAAAGTCCAATAAGATTCCCTACTTGGCTTCAAGGAAGGTTATCAAGCTAAGTAAGAAATATAAGTGGAGGTTTTAGAAGCCCATAATTGAATATTAGGATTGCACCAATTAATGGTTAATTAGAAGCCCAAATGTTCATTTAGAAATGGGATAGACTTTGGTTTAATGTAATTGATTAGATTAATTTTATTAAAACAAATGTTTTAAAGAAAGGAGTAGCAATTTCAGTTTTATTAGGGCTAAATGTGCAGCTACACATTTGACATTAAATTACTAAATAAAGACGGTTTTTATTATGGTTTATTATTATTAAATGGAGTTGTGAACTTACCATTAAATAGTTTAATGGTTATCTTTTAATATTAGCATATAACCTATTAGCATTCATTGGATTAGAGAAGAAAGATGTGCATTAGATGGACCATCTTCCTTGTTCCATCTTCCAAAACTGAAATTGGCATGTCAATATTAGGTGATTGGTCTTTTCATATAGCCATCTTAAAACAAATGAGAAGAGTCTCATTTAATGGCCCCTTTATGTTTGATTAAAGAAAGGTGTGATGCATTGGATGCTCTCTCTCTTCTTCTATTCCATGCATAACCGAAATTGAGTGTGTAAGAAAGTGTTCTTGCATGGTTTGACTCTCTCTCTCCTTTCATGCATGAGTGAGCTAAAATTTGTATGAGAAGAGACTCATCTTTGGCTCATTTCTTCTAAGAAAAATCTCCTCCAAACATTTCTTCTCCTTTCCCAGCAAATAATTTTGTTAACAAAGTTATCCTAGAAGAACAAGAGGTAAATCAAATTGGTTGAGGATACAACAACAAGGAGAGGATAGATTGACAAAGGAAAGGATTCAAAAGCAAAGGCCATAGATATAAGAAGAAGGAGAGGATAGCGCAGCGAGGAATTAAAGATGTAGCGAAGGAGTTGGTAATATCACTATCTTGTTTATGTTTATTATTATCCTTATAGCATATCATGTATAGATTGGCATGATGATTTGGATATATTGCTTCCGCTGTAAAAAAGATTTCTAAAAAGTTTTGAAATCTACTGGTTCTCCAAATATGGCATGCTTTCTTTTTCCGATCCAACAATAAATCCTTAAGAAGGAAACATAATGTTGAGGAGATTGATAGATGGAAGGAGAGGATAACCAAGCTTTCATTAGAGGATTCAAGACCTGTGAAGGGCTTGAGCAAAAAGTTCAATTAAAAGATTTACAAAGAATTGTTTGTTGGTATTCAGCCTAATGATTTTAGTGTTTTCATTTAAATTTGATTTGTTTAGCAATAGTTTTATTATATCTTTGTTTCATTTTGTTGTTTTATACGTATGTTTTAAGTTAAAATAGCTTTTAGAATCATAGATTCAAGTATATTTTAATGGGTTTTAACTATTTTCTCTTATTTATTCTTATTGGAATTAGTTATATTAATTTTCAAAGATTATATGCAACACATTTATGTGTTTTCTCTATATTGAATAACACCCAAACATGTTTAAGGAGTAGAGAGCAATATTAAAGAATAATGTAGCAATATGGAACCATGCCTTTCTCGTTTTCTTAAATAACCTAACTTGTCTGACACTCATATTTATTTATTTGAAGAAGCAGTGTTAACTGTTTGAAAAATTAGGGTAACACGACAACATATAGCTCTCATGTTATACATCTAAGTCAAAATATGAGATACATGCTATGAGAAACAATCCCATGTGCATTCCCAGGTAAAATCTATACTTTATATCCTAATCATAAACAAAACAAGTTTCCATGTTATTCTTGTGCTTAATAACACATATTTATATGGTTCTATATTCATTTTAGAACAAAAGTGACTTTCAAATTTATGCTCTACCTATTTTGGTCACTTAGTGTCTTTATTTATTTGAGTGTCTATTCCATAAACTAATATGGGCCTAGATTCTCTTTGTGTACATCCTATGTTTAATTAACACTCTCCCATGTCCCTTCTATGTTTTTTTTTAATCTAATAGACACGATTCTATATCTTTATCATGTTATCCCTGTGTTCTCCAAACACTTAACCATTTTGCACCTATGTAACTAACACAGTATAGTTACATGACACCATAAATGTTCTATGTTTAATTGTAATATAACCTATATGTGGGAAAATATAAGAGAAAAATTTTCCTAATTTTATTCTCTATTTTTTCTTGATAACATTCACTTTTGGTTGATTTCTCATCACATTTTCACTTTCCAAACATCAAATTGTAGAGTTTTATGCATTATTTTTTAAAGGACGACCAATTTTGTAGATTAGGGATTTAAGGTGAAATTTAAGCAATTTTTTGCAATTTTACATCCTTAATTGAGTTGAATTTAGGGAATGCCTCTCTTCCTAGCATTTAATTCCTATATAATCCTTATTAAAGATTGGTTGAGTTAAAATTTATGAATTACAATTGGGGATGTTTGGAAACTAAGTATGGGGGGTTATTTTAGGGTTAAACTATGTAAATTAATTCTTAAATTAAGGGTTTAAAGGGATATTTAATGAATTTGTGGCATTAAAATTGCTAATTAAGGACTTTATTGGTATGCCATGTTATTGCTACTTTTTTGCTTGATTTAAGTTCCTTTTTGAACTTTGATTATCATTATATTTGAGGATTGGTTGAAGTTAGCATTCAAGAAATTTCTATTGGATGTCGATGGAATTAAAGAGTGATTTCTTGATCTTAGATTATTTTCATAATAACTTTTTATCAAAATTATTATTTTGTTTATGAATGGATGTGATCGGGGTTGAATGTTAAGGATGCCCTGCTATGGGTTGGTAATGAGCTATTATGAGTTTAAATTATCAATTAATGAGTTAATTGGGACCTAATTTTATATGGCGATTTTTTAATTTTATTGTTTGCTAAATTTTTAATTAAATTACTGTGACACCCGTATATACCCCCTGGGAGGATATTGCAAGTGCCACACACGCAGAACATACAGAATACAAAACATTCCAAAACATACGAAACATTTCATACATGCATTTCCAGAATCTTAAACAAACATACATTATATCACATGAACTTAATACAAATTTGTTCCAA
The DNA here is from genome assembly GCA_026770325.2 of Erythroxylum fimbriatum. NCBI lineage: Eukaryota > Viridiplantae > Streptophyta > Magnoliopsida > Malpighiales > Erythroxylaceae > Erythroxylum > Erythroxylum fimbriatum. Next base: position 2,313,363 of record JANZLH020000145.1, read on the forward strand.
AAACCAAAACCAGCTTCAAACATAGTTATCACAAAAACTTACAACAATTCAGAATCATACACTTTATATACAAGCCAAAATAAACTCAAAATACATTTTTATCAAAACAACAACTCAGACTCCATTGGCCATTGCGATTGACTTATCCTAGTCCTTATAATCCTCGCTCTGAACCTACACGGGGCAATTCCACCGTGCTAATCATATAGCTTAGTGAGTAATAACTAATCTACATTAAAATATTGCTTTAACAATAAATCAGACATAATGCATTTCAGAACAGATTTTATAATTAATAGAACTGCATAACACAAGAGGATATAAACCCTTCAGAATCAGAACATAATTTAGTTTATGTCAAAATCAAACAGATATCATAATACAAAATTAGATGACCGCTAAATCCATTTACAGAAGTGGGTAACGGGACTTATATAGAAGAGATCGAAGTCTTGACATCGAAGTCTCACAGAAGAGACTGAAGTCTTGACACCGAAGTGTCAATAACAGGAGACACCGAAGTGTTAGGCACCAAAGTGTCACAGAAGTAGTTGCAGACCCTTCTAGGCATGCCTATTTACTCATAACTAGGACTTAATAGATTCAAAAATAGAAATGTCTGAAATTCAATTCACATATCAATCAATTTTTTCATACCATGTATTGAAGCATATCACATTCTTACAGCTGTGCAAATCATTCAATATTCCAAATCAATAGAAAACAAAATAGTCAAAGCAAAACTATCAAAAATTACTTACTAAATTACTTACAAAATTGACCATCTAAATTACTTACAAAAGCTTCCTTTTTGATTATTGCCTCGAACTCCTGGCAATATCTGGAAGTGGTCCCTCTATGCATTCCTCTATAACATTTAATACAAACACAGATCACTATTGTGCATGATTATGAAATTATTTATGCACATTCATGTATATTGAATATGTGTGATGCATGTTCATTACAAGTTCCGGGTTTCTTATCCTTAATCTTGTCACATTATCGATCATATGAAATCATACTCAATTTCTCAGTCCAGATTTATCTCACAACCAACATTCAGGTCCACTTTGCTCAATTATTCTCATCAGGAAGGTGAGATAATTTGATGAGACTTCCTTCTAGAAGGTTGTTCTCCCAAGTCTTAAGTTTCTAATGATACCAAGATCATTCCATTTGGTACTGTATACTGAAAGTTTTACTCAAAAGATCTCAGATTGTATTTAAGCTTCGTCAGAATTCTTATGTCAACTTCAAATCAGATTCTGAAATTCTTTAAGGCAGAATTAGAATTTAATCTCTTCATACAATTTGTATTCCTATGTCTCTAAATTTAATTAAAATCAAGAAGCATCCAATTCAGAGCTCTACAAGACAGGATATAAGCAAAGTACTAAATTATGTTCAGTAAAATATTCAAGTTCATACTATTCCAACAGATTCCCTCACTTTGATTCAATAAATCTTTTCCAATTCAATTCAGAAGGCTACCAATTTTTATAGAGAGGTATAACAATGTGTTAAGAATCTATTGGTTCAAGTATCATGTCATTTGGAGGTCGGATGACAAAGTTATGGCCAAAAGATACAAAGGTGTTCAGGGTGAGTCAACCCTTCGGGTGCACCATCGTGCTTAAGCACGATGGTGAACTCCCAATCATACCAAGCACGATGGTGACTCCCAACGTACCCAGCAAAGTCACTGTAGTGCTTTTAAACCTCCAAACAAAGTCTATTTCTTCCTCTCATCTCATGATCGCGACATCCCAACTTTTTCAACAACCATTTTTCCAGAAACTCAACTACAGATTTATATCTTCTTCCTCTCTTCCATTTTTGTCCAGATTTCTCACTTCTAGCTTATTCAATGAACATATATAACACTTAAACTAATTCTTCTACTTCCATTTCAGCTTATCATAACTCAAACAAATCAAAAAATTCCAAAGATTCAATAAAAACATCAAAAAAATTCTAATCTCATTCGCGCAACTTCCAATTTTCTGCATTTGCTATCTTTTGTCATTTTCAACAACACAGGTACTTCAAATCATTTCATTATCACAACCTCACCAAAAGCTACATTCCATATCATTAAACTCATTTAAAACCATTTCTGCCAATACTTAATAGATTCATGCATGTACAGTGAAAACAAACTTATGCGTATTTCACACTATCATCAAAATGCTTCATACACAAATCATGCATGTATTCTTTTCTCAACTGTGAAACATCATCAAACTTATTCAGAGCACCAGAAACTTAAATTTTCACTTACCTTTCTTTTAGAAAAACCAACAGCAGTGAGAGCGAAAAACAAGGTTCGGTGTTGAGGAACAAACCAAGAAAAACTGAAGAACAAATAATGAGCTTCATCTTTCTCAACTTGTGATTACGTGTTTAATTAACTCATTGACACATGGCCCCATTACATGTGAGCCATTTTTCATCCATAAAGAAGTGCTACATGTCCAAATACCATTGGTCTATTTTTCTTAATATTCCAAAATTCCAGAAATATTCCTAAAATTCCCAAAAATTCCGAAATAATGCCAATAGTCTCCGAATGAGTTTTCCACAATTTAATCCCATTTATAAATCCATTTTACTAGGAAAATGTAATTGAATGCATGCACAATTTATTTGCATGTGTCAAAATTCATAAGCACATATCAGTGAATGCTCAATTATGCAAGGCATAAAGTGCACTGAAATTTTTAAATTTTCTAATCCCAAACATGTGGTGTTACAATTATTCCCTCTTTCAGAAATTTTGTCCTCGAAATTCATACATGATCCAATAGTTGCGGATACTAAGTTGTCATGGTTTCTTTAGGTTCCCATGTTGCTTCCTCAAGTCTATGGTGTTGCCAAAGTACCTTTACTAAAGGTATTTGCTTATTCCTAAGTTGCATGACTTCTCGGGCTAAGATAGAAACTGACCCTTTTTCAAACGAAAAATCCTGTTGTACCTGAATTTCTTGCACTAGAATTTTATGTGTCACATCATATCGATATCTTTTTAGCAAAAAAACGTGGAACACATCATGTAGCTTAGCCAATTCTTCAGAAAGAGCCAACTAATAAGCTATTGGTCTAACTCTTTTAAGAATTTCATAAGGGCTAATGTATCGTGGACTAAGTTTACCCTTCTTACCAAATCGCAGTACATTCTTCCACGGTGACACTTTCTAGAACACCTTATTGCCTACCTGATATTCAATATCCCTCCTTTTTAGATCAGCTTAAGACTTTTGCCTATCACTGCAGCTTTCATTCTTTGTTGAATAATTTGAATCTTTTCTTCAATATATTTCACAATTTCAAGCCCGATCATCTTACTTTCATTCAACTTTGTCCAACATACCAGAATTCTACACCTTCTACCATACAAAGCTTCATAGGGCGCCATCCCAATGTTGGTCTGACAACTGTTGTTGTAAGCAAACTCCATCAGAGCTAAATACTTATCCCAACTTCATGGAAACTCTAACTCATAACCTCGAAGCATGTTTTCCAATGTCTATATAACCCGTTTAGACTGCATCTGTCTAGGGATGGAAAGAAGTACTAAACTTAACTTGAGTTCCCAGAGCCTTCTGTAGGCTTTTCCAGAATCTTGAAGTAAATTGAGGATCACAATCTGAAATGATAGACAATGGTACTCTATACGGTCTCACTATCTCATTCACATACAAATCTGCAATCCTATCCAAAGAATAGTCAGGACAAAAAGGTAGAAAATGAGCAGATTTGGTAAACTTATCCACAATTACCCATACAACATCATGTTTTCTTTGAGTCAGAGGGAGTTCAGTAACAAAGTCCATGGTAATGCTATCCCATTTCCATTAAGGAATACAAATAGGATGTAACAAACCAGATGGAACTTAGTGCTCAGCTTTAACCTGTTGGCATGTCAGACATTTTGTTACATAATCCACAACATCCCATTTCATACCTGACCATACTGCTTCAGATCCTGATACATCTTGTTTTCCCCAAGGTGCATAGTAAAGATTGTATTATAAGCCTAAAAAATACTTTTTCTTTAGTTCATCATTAGCTGGTACACATAACCGATCCTTATAATACAAATCACCATCTCCTTTCACAAAAAAATCTGGTTGTTTACCATCCTGAGTAGCCAAGATAAGTTGTTGTAACTTATCATCAGCTCTCTGAGCATCACAAATTTCTTGTCTCAAAGTAGGCCTTGCTTCCAACTGAACTATTAAAGCTCCATCAGATTCAAGTTCCCATTCTCCTTGTTTCATTGATAATGCTGAAATTGTCTTTCGACTCAAGGCATCAGCCACAACATTAGCCTTGCCCAGATGGTAGTCTATAATTCAATCATAGTCTTTAAATAGTTCCAACCAACGTCGTTGTCTCAGATTGAGTTCTTTCTGGGTAAGTAGATACTTCAGACTCTTATAATATGTGAAAATTCTACACTTTTCACCATACAAGTAATTCCGCCAAATTTTAAGGCAAACACTACCAGATCATGTGTAGGGTAATTCTATTCATGAGACTTTAGTTTCCTAGAGGCATAAGCAACTACCTTTCCTTCCTTAAAGCATAACCCAAAACAATTCTAGATGCATCACTAAACAAAACATACTCCTTACCAGAAATAGTTTGAACCAATACAGGAGCTTCAGTAAGCAAACTTTTCTGTTGATAAAAACTATTCTGACATCTATCAAGCCATTCATACTTCACTCCTTTCTGTAACAGTTTAGTTAAAGGGGATGCTATCATTGAAAACCCCTTCACAAACCGACGGTAATATCCAGTTAGACCCAGAAAACTTCTCACTTCTGTCACATTTCGTAGTGGCTTCTAGTTAACAATTGCTTCTATATTACTAGGATCAACTCTAATCCCTTGAGACGAGACAACATGTCCTAGAAAAGATATCTCATGAAGCTAGAAATCTCACTTGCTCAACTTAGCATACAACTGCTTTTCCTGTAGGATCTGTAACACGATTTGGAGATGTTCAGTATGGTCATGTTCATTCTTAGAATAAACCAAGATATCATCTATAACCACCATAACAAATTGGTCTAAATAAGGTCTGAACACTCTATTCATTAGATCCATAAATGCTGCTAGAGCATTAGTTAACCCGAATGGCATTACCAGGAATTCATAATGTCCATATCGGGTTCTAAATACAGTCTTCATTACATCCTCATCCTTTACTCGATGTTGATAATACCCCAATCTCAGATCTATCTTTGAAAACACTCCTACATCTTTCAACTGATCAAATAAGTCTTCAATCCTTGGCAATGGATACTTGTTCTTCACTGTGACTCTATTCAATTGCCTATAATCAATGCACATTCGCAGTGTACCATCCCTCTTCTTAATAAATAATACTGGTGCTCCCCACGGTGACACACTGGGTCGAATAAACACTTTATCCAGAAGCTCTTGTAACTGCACCTTCAACTCCTTCAATTCAGTGGGAGCCATTCTATACGGTGCTCTAGATATAAGAGCAGTGCCAGGCATGACTTCAATAGATAACTCCACAACCCTTTTAGGAGGGATTTTAGGCAATTCCTTTGGAAACACATCTGGAAATTCATTTACTACAAGAATATCAAGCAATTTACCACCCTCTTTCTTAGAATCAAACACAAAATCTAGATACGCTTCACATCCCTTCCCAAGAAGCTTTCAGGCTTGCATGGCAAATACCATATTAGCTAAGGAACTAGTGCGGATGCGATGCATTACTATTATAGGTTGATCAGGCTTCCTAAGCATAACTATTTTAGCACCACAATCAACTACTGCCTGATGCTTGGACAACCAATCCATACCCATAATCAAATCAATTTCATGAAAAGGTAATATGATCAGATCTGCTACATAATCATTTCCTTGGATCACAATAGGATAGTTCCTATACGCTTGATTAACTAACACACTACTACTTAGAGGACTGGTTACATGAATATCATATTCTAACTAATCTATAGACATCTTCATATCAAACATTTCTCCAGAACAGATATAGGAATGAGAAGATCTAGGATCAATTAATGCATACATTTCAGAATCAAAGAGAGAAACAATACCAACAATAACTTCAAGTGCGTCCTGATCCTCACGAGCTTTCAATGCATAAGCTCAAGCTGAAGTAGAAGGCACAACTGGTTGATTCACAGTTTTTGAGTGGGAACTCGAACTAGGTCTGTTCTGATTATATCTTCCTCGACTTCTACCTCATCCTCTGTTCCTAGTTGATGCATGAGAGACCTCCCTATTAGCTTGTGATATCTCAAACTATTTTAAAGGGAAATTGGCTATCATATGATTTGTACTGCCACAGCGGAAACATGTACCTGTAGCCCTCCAACAAACTCCCTTATGATATGCAGAGAAATGAGGGCACTCTGGGGCACCAGAACCTCGGCCCCCAGAGAAACCCCTACCAAAAATAACCGAAAGAGGGAAAGTTTTGTCGCCTTCCCCGAGTCACATGTCTCTGAATATTTTCCGGTGTAAAGGAAGTACCTTCCCGAATTCGTTTACCCGAAGACTAGCCTCCGCTAGTAAAGCCCCTTCGTTGACTCCTTTCTCTTCTGATCATCTCTTACCTCTCAATCTTCATAGCATCTTGTACTAATTGATGGTAAGTCACTTGTTGCAAAAGTGTAAATGCTGCCAGATGCTCCTTAATGGAGTTATGCAACCTATGCTTAAATTGATGACACCAGAACTCTTTAGTAAGTTTAGATTCAGGGGCATACTTACTGAGTCAATTAAATTCACAATCGTACTCAGCAATTGACAGACTCCTCTGCTTCAGATTCAGAAATTACTTCCACTTATCCTTTCCGTAGGCCTCCATCATATACTTAGTTTTGAATTCTTGGCCAAAGAAATCCTAAGTCAGAGGCACCGGTAACTGGGGATTCCTCAGAACGAACTTCCACCATTCATAAGCTACTCCCTATAGAAGGGAGACAGCACAGTGCACCATCTGCTCTATTGGACAACTGATCTCATCCAATATCCTCTTCACAGTCTTAATCTAGAATTTAGCTCTTTCTGATTCCTCCAAAGATGTCCCAACAAATTCCTCGGCTTTATACTTCCTCAACTGATTAATTAGAGCCTTAGGTGCTGTCACACGATGCAGTAAGGTCATCATATCTTCATAAAACTTAAACAAAGCCTCTCCCTGAGCTGTAGGAGGAGGTGCACCTCAGCTTCACCTCGATTGACCCCAGAGGGTCTAGACATTGATGGAAGAGTTTGCGCTGGATGATTGCTCTCAACAACTTCGTCAACAAAATCGCGTGATCTTTCCATCTTTAATTCTAGAATCAAAACATGGGACAACCGCATTAGGCTAGACATCTCTTACACTCAAGTATAAGCAGTAGTTAAGCGCTAGTTAAACCAAAATCGCCTAAACCATGCTCTGATACCAAACAATGTGACGCCCGCATATACCCCTTGGGAGGATACGGGAGCGCCACACCATTCACAACTCATCTATATAGAAACAACAGTAACAGTACCGAAACATTTCATACGAAACATACTAAGCATTTATACATGCATTAACAGAAGCTTAAATAATACTTCATGCCATTCAAACTGTGTTTATCAATATATAACATAATTTTAGAAACCAGCCTAAATTAAGGTTATTACAAAACAAAATTTAGGAGTCATATACATCAGATACAAGCCCAAAAACAAACTCAAAATATATTTTATCAAAACAACAACTCAGACTCCATTGACCATTATGGTTGACTTGTCCCAATCCTTATAATCCTCGCTCTGAACCTACACGGGGCAATTCCATCGTGCTAAATATATAGCTTAGTAAGTAATAACTAATCTACATTAAAAGATTTCTTTAACAATAAATCAGACATAATGTATTTCATAACAGATTTTATAATTAACAGAATTGCATAACACAAGAGCGTATAAACCTTTCAAAATCAATACATAATTTAGTTTATGTTAGAATCAAACAGATATCATAATACAAAATTAGATGACTGCTAAATCCATTTACAGAAGCAGGTAACGGGGCTTATACAGAAGAGACTGAAGTCTCGACATCGAAGTGTCACAGAAGAGATCAAAGTCTCGACACTGAAGTGTCAATAATAGAAGACGTCGAAGTGTCATTAATAAAAGACATCGATGTGTCACAGAAGCAACTGCAAACCCTTCTAAGCTTGCCTATTTACCCACAACTAGGACTTAACAGATTTAAAAACAGAAATGTATGAAATTCAATTCACATATCAATCAATGTTTTTATACCATGTGTTCAAGCATATCACATTCTTACATCTTTGAAAATCATTCAATATTCCAAATCAATAGCAAACAAAACAATCCAAGCAAAACTATCAAAAATTACTCACTGAACTACTTACAAAATTGACCATCTAAATTACTTACAAAAGCTCCCTTTTTGCTTATTGCCCTGAAGTCCCGGTAATATCTGGAAGTGGTCGCTCTATGCGTTCCTCTATAACATTTACTACAAACACATATCACTATTGTGCATGATTATGAAATTATTTATGCACGTTCATGTATACTGAATATGTGTGATACATGTTCATGAAAAATTCCAGGTTTCTTATCCTTTATCTTGTCACATTATCGATCATGTGAAACCATACTCAATTTCTCAATCCAGATTTATCTCATAACCTACTTTCGGGTCCACTTTACTCAATTATTCTCATAAAGTAGGTGAGGTAATTTGATGACACTTCCTTCTAGAATGTTGTTCTCCCACGTCTTAAGTTTCTAATGATACTAAGATCATTCCATTTGGTTTTGTATACTGAAAGTTTTACTCAAAAGATCTCAGACTATAATTAAGCATCATCATAATTCTTCTGTCAACTTCAAATCAGATTCTGAAATTCTTCGAGGCAGAATTAGAATGTAATCTCTTTATACAATTTGTATCCCTATGTATCTAAGTTTAATTAAAATAAAGAAGCATCCCATTCGGAGCTCTACAGGACAAGATATAAGCAAAATATCGAAGTATGTTCAGTAAAATATTCCAGTTCATACTATTCCAACAGATTCCCTCACTTTGATTCAGTAAATATTTTGCAATTCAATTCATAAGGCTACCAAATTTTTTGAAGAGGTAGAAAAATGCGTTATAAATCTATTGGTTCAAGTCTCATGTTATTTGGAGGTCAGATGACAAAGTTATGGCCAAAAGAAGCCAAGGTGTTCAGGGTGAGTCAACCCTTCGGGTGCACCATCGTGAATCATACTAGCAATTTCGCTGTCGTGCTTAAGCACGATGGTGACTCCCAACATACCTAGCAAAGTCACTGTAGTGATTTTAAACCTCCAAACACAGTCTATTTCTTCCTCTCATCTCACGATCGCGACATCCCAACTTTTTCAACAGCCATTTTTCCAGAAACTCGACTACAGATTTGCATCTTCTTCCTCTCTTCCATTTTTCTCCAGATTTCTCACTTCTAGCTTATTCAGTGAACACATATAACACTTAAACTAATTCTTCTACTTCCATTTCAGCTCATCATAACTCAAACAAATCAAAAAATTCCAAGATTCAATAAAAACATCAAAACAATTCGAATCTCATTTACGCAACTTCCAATTTTCTACATTTTCTATCTTCTGCCATTTTCAACAACACAAGTACTTCAAATCATTTCATTATCACAACCTCACCAAAAGCTACATTCCATATCATTAAACTCATTTAAAACCATTTCTACCAATACTTAACAGGTTCATGCATATACAGTGAAAACAGACTTATGCGTATTTCACATTATCACCGAAATGCTTTATACACAAATCATGCATGTATTCTTTTCTCAACTGTGAAACATCATCAAACTTATTCACATCAGCAGTGAGAGTGAAAAGCAAGGTTCGGTGTTGAGGGAAAAACCAAGCAAAATCGAAGAACAAACAATGAGCTTCATCTTTCTCAACTTATGATTTTCATTAACTCATTGACACATGACCCGATTGCATGTGAGCCATTTGTCATCCATAAAGAAGTGCTACATGTCCAAATACCATTGGTCTATTTTTCTTAATATTCCAAAATTTCCTGAAAAATTCCTAAAATTTCCAAAAATTCCAAAATAATGCCAATAGTCTCCGAATGAGTTTTCCACAATTTAATCACATTTATAAATCCATTTTACCCCAAAAAAAGTAATTGAATTTATGCATAATTTATTTGTATGTTTCAAAATTTATAAGCACATATCAGCGAATACTCAATTATGCAAAGCATAAAGTGCACTGAAATTTCTAAATTTTCTAACCCCTAACATGGGGTGTTACAATTACCTTTGACTTTAGTTCTTATAATGGACTCAACTTATAATTAACTTTTTGCATACGTGAGAAGATGTTAGTATGATTGTTGGATATTTTTCTCTTTTTAGGTTAACTATCAACTATGACAAAATGTACAATGATTATGGCACATTATAGGTGGGAAAAAATAGTAGCCCATTGTAAAAAGCATAGAGATGTGCTCTCCAACTTATGGGAGGCTGCTAATATGTAGCCTGAGACATAAAACCCTATTGTGGAGGATATCCTAGCCGATGTGCCTTTAGGGTATAACTCGATCTTCGACTCCTATAATTTATAATTGATCTTCAATTAGAATGATATCAGATTCTTTAAATGAAGAAATTCAAGGCACCGTGATATATAAATCCAGTAGTCTTAAAGGGCTAGATAGTAAATTTTGACGGTTGGCTAGAGTTCTTTGATATCTAAAAACTAGTCCTAGAGTCCATGTTCTTCTGAGTGGATGAGAAGAAATTGCCTAGGATAATGAGTCAATGATTAGAATTAGTTATGTAGTGTATCACTTTGGAAGGAAAGAAAATTGAGGTGTTTATATAATACACATCACTCATCTGAGGTTTTCACCAAGATTCCCTAAATTGGATAAAGTAATTGATTCTAGCCCAAGATATTAGGGTTAGGATGAAAAATGTTCTCTCTCACATCTAGAATGTATATCTTTCTAATTGAGGTTTTGCTAACAGTAATGTATTCCAATTATTTTTTAGCAACATTCTAAGCTACAATGTTGTAATATGAGTTATAATTTAGTTCCTTATGCTGAGACTTTGCCTCTTGTTCTTTAGCTCTTTTTAGTTGTTCTTCTTTACTATTAATACATTTCTTTTCTTTTAATTTTTTTTTGATATAAATATCTTGATAGGGAGTAACTATGGAAAAATCTTTTAACTTTGAAAGATATTGATCATGATAGCTTATTATGAGTTTGATAGATATTGTGATTAATCTTTGATGACTAATTTAATTTTAATTTGCTTCATTAATTTTAAAAATGGATACTTGTGTAAACTATGATACTTTTTTTAATAAATAATTTGGCACAAATAATTGAGTTAGAAGTGAATTTAAGCAATTTTCATTATTCTAATAAAGAAAATCAAAGTGTGAACAAGTGAGCAATAAATAAATTCACTTCACCGGCATCAAACCAAGTCAAAAGTTTGCAATTAAAGAGTACTGTTAGTAGACATTGGAATGCTAACCTAATTAAGTAACAATGAGTATTCATGATAAGGTGTTTACTCTCATATCAAAAGGTTAGATGACTTTTCAAACAAGCATCTAAATGATCTTGTGTTAATTTAAAGTTATTAGTTTTAATATTTTATTAATACGGGGTATGTAAATGATTGAAAGTTGAAGATTTTTCTCATGTATGTTCATTTTATGCATTGAGCTGAATTATGTGGATTCAGTTTACATTTGAATGATTGTGGAGTGAATTGACTTGATTTATAACTTGACGCAAGTATTTGAAAGCCTAGCAATTTGATAAGCTTTACAATTAAATGAATGATGGAGAATCTTAGTTAGTGTGATTGATTCTGTTAAATTCTTTCCTAGAGTTGCCACCTATTTAAGTTATGAGTAATAAAATTATTTTTCTTAAGGACAATCAAATGCTTAAGTATGAGGGAAGTTGATAAGTGCTAAATACGCTATATTTTTAACATGTTTTTTAGATTATTATGCTTATGTTTTGTTATGTTTTCTATAGGATTTGGTACTTAAACGACTTATATGTTTTAGGTCTTATTTTAGTCCCTTAATAAAGATTCAGCAACATTTAAGTCAAATTGGAGAAAATTTAGCACGATTTTAGGCTAAGGACTCATAATATAACACTTACACAATTCTTTGTTCCATCCATGTGTTCTTACATTGACCATTATATTTCTAGGAGAGTTTGCTACATAACTAAATATGACATTAGAAGCGACATGTGTTCTTACCATTTTTAACATTGGATCATTTTGTTTCCTTGAGAATTTTCCAAAGAACGGTTTAAGCAACATCGGGGTTAATATGGTCATGTGTTTAACTTGTGTTGGTTAAAACTTTTATATTTTTTTTATTTAAGAGGAAGCGATGTCAAAAAATAAAGGAGATCAATTGGAAGCTTATTAAAGTAAGTGGGATAAAAAGAGAAGCAACCTTAAAGAAAAGTTTAAGAAGTCTATTAATATTCATTCAAGAAACATCAAGATTTAAGATTCATGAAAAGACATTCTTTTATCTTTTATTTTTATTGGTTTTCTTTACTTTAACATAAACTAAATTAGGATATTGATCTACGTGAGATGAATCCTAAACCTTATGTTTGAATTGATTCTTTGTTTTTAATACAAGATTCTAGTTTCCTTCATAATTATTCATGTTTACTTTTTGTGTTGAATTGAAGTAGTGAACCTAGAATATTCAAAATTGAAAATCATATATAGGGATTGAGAAATCACATGTATATTAGATCAAAGTATGAATAATGAAAGTTGCATAGAATCCTAAAGATAGGGTCACAAATATTTCCTAAGTTAGAGTCAAATCAATCAAGAGAATTTATAGAGTGAATAAATGCATTCTTAGAGTTTTGACAAGAAAGAGATTTTAATCAATCTACTTAAGGATATGGACTATACGTCTTGAGAAACAATATAGTTATAACTTTGCCATTCTTACCTGTCTAAGAAACTAGGATTGATCATTAAATTAAGTTTAATTCAAGAACAAGGGATTTTTATTTGAATCTTATTTATCCACTTGTTGTTTAATTCTTATCTATCACCTTGATTGGTTGTTTCCTAATCATTTTTTTCACTTTTTGCTAATTTTATTTTTTAAAATCAGTCATTCATTTCATTACATTAGATAATAGAAAGACATATAATATTAGTAGTTATAGTCTTTATAGAATTGACACTTGCACTCATTGAAACTATACTTTATAAAGTGATAAGTTGTTGGATCCCGTTTCTGGAACCCAACTACTTATACAAAATCCCTCAAACTGACAGCGTTGGATACCTTAGACTAATCTGAAACCGGTATAATTTTTTTTAATCTTATTCATCTTAAATCCATTTTCATACTAAAAACTTAGCTAGGTTCTTTCGCAGGTCCAAAGTTGCTCTATATCCACTTACCAAATGAATAGTGACTTTTTGACCATATGAATAGTATTTTTGCCAACTTCCGACTCTCATAACTTTTTACTCCTAATTCCGATTAGGACGTATCATACCTCGTTTTAAAGATAACAATACCCTCTACATTTTTCATGAAGGATGGAAATTTCGA
>JANZLH020000145.1:2327166-2340817 GCA_026770325.2 Erythroxylum fimbriatum
TTTCAATCACTCATTCACTTAAACTTTCATAACCTAAGCAAAACGACTCAAATGTCAAAACCATCAAAACGAATCGAATCTTTTTCTCATCAATTTCTTTTAAATATTAATTCATCTAATACACAAAACATACATTAAAACACTCATTCAAGTTCATTTAATATTTCTAAATTCGACTTAAAGATCGGGGTCCAGCATAGAGTGCATTATAAAATATAGGTATAATGAAATATCAAATAATTGTTATATAGTTTGATTTCATTTACTTAGTAATTTTGTCACACATATTTGTAGCAATAGACACATCATAAAACTTGAATTTGGCTTATGATTGACATATATGAGGATATTTGGTTTGAATATTGACCTTTAGATCAAATTCACAACTAATCATATAAGTTACAAATTAACAAATAAACATTGGAGGATTTTGTGACACTTCATCATCTCTAACAATAAAAAAATTATAAAAGAAGACTTTCGTAATTTATAAGTTAATGACATAAGCATTTTACCTTTATTTTTTAAGATCATACTACATTTTATCATTATTTTTTGAGATCTAATGATACTACTTAGTTTTTGTACATGCAATTGATCACTTATGTTATTACAATATGGAAATATATGTTTTCGATAAGTTATTGTATATATGAATATGCGTCAATCCTATCAATAGGGATATATATTTTTCATCAATTTGAATGTGCAATAGATTATCAATACAAATACACAATATATTGCTAATTACTTCAATATGGAGATGCAATAGCTATATAATATGATGTACAAATGTACAAAAATATATATGAAATTAATTGAGGAAATAATTGTGTGTATGTGTATATATAAATATATATATCAAATTACAATATCTTCATATGGATATGCAATATGTTGTACATAAGTATGATTATAATAAACCATGGACATTAAATTGATAATTGCAGTATATTAATGCTCATAAACAATAATGTTAATCATAAACATTGTACAATTTAATACATTATCGATTACCTTCAAAAAAATTCGGGACAAAATTTTGCAAACTCATTTCCACAACATAAACTTCTTATAAAGCTTCTCTATAAGCAATGCTAACATTATAGTATTGATCTTAAATTTTAATTTGCAGTAAATCATTATTTTTCATAACTTTTCTCTCTTACCAATGGTAAGCTTTAATATTTCCTTCAACTTCGACATCTCTTTTCACTTTTACCATGTTCTCTTTCAATTTTTATCTTTTTGACAAATTTTACTTGATTTTGCCTCCAAAATACCAATTTCATAACTCAATATCTTTATTTCTTCCTTTAACTTCTTATTATTAATGTTCAAGAAATTAACTATAAGTTTCATCCTCTCCATCAAATCTTCATCATACCTAAAATAAAAAGAATTAACAACTGCATTCTTACGACCATATATTTTTAATAATAATCTACACATATACTTATGAAAATTGAACTCTTACAATTTACCTTATATTGGAATCAATGGTAAAATTAGGGTTTTCAACTATCTATAATCTCTTTGTTTCACATTAACAAAATTCTTATTCACCACTCATTACTTTATCTCTTTCTTGTTAATATTGACAAATCTTCATATCTTATGTTTAAGTTTAAGGTGATGAAAAAATTAATCATTCACTGTAAGGATAAGAAAACATAACTCGATAAAATAATAATAATAAGTAAAAGATCCTAATTAACACTATAGTAATAATTAGCTAATTTGTTAGAGATTAACAGATAAAAAATATAGCCACAAAGATTATGTTAAACATAGGATCGATTTTATATGCATAGAAAATGAAAAACACATACTTGGTTGATCGTTGTTATTCCACCGGTTAAAGCACTGTGTATCTCAAGTCTTTTTTCACTGCAGAAACCTTTATATATGTGTCTTGTTGTTTTTTGTGAAAACCAAAATGTTAGAAGCAACTAATGCATTTTTGTTCTTATATCTTGCCTTCATAACGTTTCATTCAAACATATAACCACCTTGGTAGTTATATAAATAACAATGACTTAAAATAAACCCTTCATGGGTGTATAATAATTCATTATAATTTGCTAGTTAAAATTATTAAATATCAAATTACAAAGCACACTACTAAATATGTTGATACCATAAGGAAATTCCCATATGTATCACTTGGGTGTTTTTAATGAAAGCTAAATTTGAACCAAGACCATTTTTGCTAAATTTTGTTTCTTATGTCTCCACACAATTTGGTTGTACTGTGAAATGTATTCGATCTGATAATGGTCAGGAGTTTAATATCCAACCTTTTATGAATCGCATGGTATAATTCATCAAACCTCTTGTGTTAAACCTCCTCAGCAAAATAGCATTGTTGAGAGAAAACATCAGCACATCTTAAATGTGGCAAGGGCATTGAGATTCCAAGCAAACTTACCTATACGATTTTGGGGTGAGAGTGTATTGCATGGTGTGTATTTGATCAATCGAATTCCTACTTCTGTTCTTCATAATTTTTCTCTTTTTGAGGCTTTATATTCTAAGCCACCTTCTTTTAATAATTTAAAGGTTTTTGGTTGCCTTGCTTTTGCTTCAAACCATTTTAATATTCATAACAAATTTGATTTCAGCAGTATCAAGTCTATTTTTCTTGGTTTCTCCCCAACTATTAAAGGTTTTAAATTGTTTGATCTTCATGCTCCATGAATTTTCATTCTAGGGATGTTTCCTTTTATGAACATTGTTTTCCATTTTCTACATTAACTCCTGATCTGCAGCACTCTCAACCGTCCACCGTTGATCAGGTCATTCTTCCTTCTTCGTCAGATCATTCATTACTTGATGATTTTCCATATGTTCCTATTATTTCGCCATCTTCCGATGTGTCTGTTACATTACCAGACAATGTTATCACCTCGCCTACAGCTATTTCTTCCACGGTGCCTTCGTCATTTGCGCTCCAGCTCCCTACTGTAGCTCCTTTTTCGTAGCCTCCGCCTCAGACCTTACGCAGAAGTCTTCGACTAAAATCCAAACCATAATACCTTGGTGACTACACCTGCATGGCTGCACAGCGATCAGTCCTCACCAACTTTGTAGTGTTTTTTCTTATTCTCATCTATCTTCTCATCATCATGTTTTTGCAGCTACAATTGGTCAAGATTTTGAACCTCATACATATGAACAAGCTATTTTGCATGCTTCTTGGCGCCATGCTATGGCCGTAGAATTTGATGCCCTCCAACAAAATAATACTTAGGAATTGGTCGATCTACCTCCTGGTAAGAGCGCAATCGGTTGTAAGTGGGTCTTCAAAATCAAGTGCAAGGTAGATGGTTCTGTGGAGCGATACAAAGCTCGGCTCATTGCTAAGGGATACACGCAACAAGAAGGGGTGGACTTTCTTGACACTTTTAGTCCAGTGTCTAAGATGACAACAGTTCGACTTCTTTTGGCATTGGCAGCAATCAAAGGGTGGCACTTGCATCAGCTCGACATCAACAACGCGTTTCTTCATGGTGATCTTGCTGAAGAGGTATACATGCAACTTCTTAAGGGCTATGCCACACAAAGCAACAAGGTTTGTCGATTGGTTAAGTCTCTTTATGGCTTAAAACAGGCTAGTTAGTAATGGAATGCTAATTTCACTTCCGCCTTACTTCTATTTGGTTTCACGCAAGCTACTTCTAATCACTCTTTGTTTCTCAAGACAGGGAGTCCCCATTTTATGGCCTTGTTAGTATATGTTGATGATGTTATTGTTACTAGTGATGACTTATAGGCTATTCATCATATCAAACAGTATCTTCACGAGGCATTTACCATTAAGGATCTTGGTGAGTTGAAGTTCTTTCTAGGCCTTGAAGTAGCTAGAACGAAGCTAGGCATTAATCTTTGTCAAAAAAAATATACGTTGGATTTGCTTCGAGACACTCAGTTTTTGGAATCAAAACCTGTTTCTACTCCTATGTTATCAGAGACTAAACTCTCGTAGGATTCTGGTGTTATTTTGGAGGATGTTACTCATTATAGGAAGCTTGTTGGTAAACTTCAATACTTGACTACTACTCGACCCGATATTTCATTTGTTGTCCAGCAATTGGCGCAGTATCTTGATTGTCCTACTTCTGCTCATTTGGCTACTTCTCATCGTGTTTTACGGTATTTGAAAGGAACCATTGGTCAGGGTCTTCTTTTTTCGTTCGATAGTGATCTTCGCCTTACGGCTTATTATGATTCGGATTGGGGTACTTGTCGGGACACAAGGCGATCTATTACTGGATTTTGTGTATTTCTTGGTTCTTCCCTAATTTCCTGGAAAACTAAGAAGCAATCCACCATCAGTCGTAGTTCGTTCGAAGCTGAATATCGTGCCTTGGCGACTGCCTCTTGTGAAGTGCAATGGCTTCATTATTTACTTGGCGAATTTCTCTTGGCTCCTACTATTCCGACGCCTTTGTTTTGTGATAACCAATCTGCTGTTTACTTAGCTCAGAATCTAGTTTTTCAAGAACGTACTAAACACATTGACATCGATTGTCATATGGTCTGCAAGAAATTATAGCGTGGTGTCATTGTGTTGCTTCTGGTTTCTTCTACCAACCAATTAGCTAATTGTTTCACTAAACCTCTTTCTTCATCTATATTTCGGGATTCTTTTCGCAAACTGGGAGTACATAACATATACTCACCAGTTTGAGGGGGGTGTTAGAGTAATGTTTGACAGTTATGTTAGTTAGCTTGGACCTACTGTATAAATACCTCTCTACTTGATTATAATGACACAGATTTTTACCCTCTGTATTTTCGGTTATTCTGATAAATATCATCAGGTGTGATAGTTCTGATCAGGAGGTTCCTTGTTTGTGGTTTTAGTTTAGAATTAATAAGGGTTCTTAAAGATTAGATAAAAAAGTTATAAACAGATCTAGCTCCTAGCATATAACTATAATACCTACGAGTAATCTCTTTTAATTTATTTTGATCACTATAAAGGTTTCCTTCATCATCCATCAGGGCACTGATCTTATTGATGTTTTTATGAGTAAGCAATATGTTGAAAAACAAACTTGTGCATTTATCTCTATCCCTGAGCCAATTCACTCTAGATTTTTGCTTGAGTAGCAAATTATAGAAGAGGAGTGCTTGGGTGTAGGTATGTAGAGCTAATCTTTCTTGTCTTATTAGCCTCTTATCATTAGGGTTATTGTATATCTCCATTTAGCAATGCTTGAGAGGGACTTTACTAGTTTTGACTTGAGCTTCAGTATTTGGGTGGGCACTCCTTTTAAGAGCTTTGATTTCTTCTTTTGTAGCTTTCATCTTAAAGACAAGTTGAGAGGCTTCATAACTAAGTATTGAAGTAAGTATTCCTCTTCCTACTGCTTCCTGTAATCCATCAGCCTACACTAATAACTTGCAAAATCTAAAGGCAACTTTTATTAGGTTGGAAATGAACATACCCTTGACTTCAATGGTATAATGATTAAAACACATTAGGATACCAAATTTAGTAAAATTAGTGAGAAATTTGGTTAGCCAATCATTGTTCACCAATGCCTTATCTAACTTTTTCCTTAAGAACCAATCCTCACTTTGTTTGTTAGACTATCTGAATTGGTCAATGTAGTTAAAGGTTAAAGACCCCAAACTGATTAACAACTGAGCTTAGCTCTTCACCAGGGTGTTTATTATTAACCCCCTTTTTTAACCTCATATAAGTTGAGGATGCAGTTTAGATCCCCAATTAATGGCAAGGGAAATTGGGTTACAAGGTGTAGTCTCTTCAAATCTTTCTAGTGTGCTTTTCTTTGAAAACTCAAATTAGTAACGTATATAACAGAGATAACAAAGTAAATTGGAAACATATTCATTTGAAATTGATGATGAATGAATTGATCTGAACTGAAGAGTTTAGTTATCCAAAAAAAGGCAGGATTATAACCAACCACAACTTTACCATTGAAGTGGTGAGTGTGGTTTGAAATGAAGCTCTAACTAGAGCCTAAGAATTTGAGCTCCTCCTTTAACTTCCCAACTTTTATTTTAGTCCCCAGAAAGCTATTAAGAGAGGCTTCTTCTCCAAAATGACATCTCTAAATGCTTGCTTTTTTCTAGGGACTGTTCAGTCCTTTTGTATTCCATAACAATATAGACATGATTAAGAGGGTGAAGAGGGAACACTCCCTTTCTTCTTACAAATAGACTTCCTCCTTTATCTGGACCTGAGAGGATTGTTCATCAAGGTTGAACCATCTTTTAAGGAGCCAGTCACAACTAAGGTAGGAGGCTCCACCAGTATGGAAGTTGATATAGTTGGAGGTTAAGGGGAATCCTAAGCAGTATTCTCCATATGAAGGATACCATTATTAGATAAGGGTAGATTTGGAGGATTTACAAATTGAGCTAATATAATTGGATTATAAGGAGTCTCAAATTGTTTTAGGATTATTTGGGGAAGGAGCAACATCAGTTTGAGTTGAGCCATTTGTAGCAAGAATATCATCAATGGGTATATCATGGGACCCCCTTAATTCATCATGTGATCTAGTCTTGAATACCTTCTTTGTAGGTTTCCAAGTTTTAAACTAAGCATATTTCCAGGAGCTACATAATTGGATGACATGATCTGACAATGTACTATTTTCTAAAAGCCTTATAATAATCAAAGAGGAGGAGATGTCAAATTCTAAACTTTAACGCATAAACATGCATACCCAATTAGGTCTGATCTTGCAATTTGGGAGTCCATGCGAGCTAGCAATGAAACTAAAGCCCTCCTGAGTCCAATATTTAAGTGACAAATTGTGGAAATTGATCCTTAAAGAAATTTCTCTATTTTGCTTCTGTCTAACGCCATGCTAGGATACCATTTTTTAAGGAAAAACGGTTTCCCAATAATGTGCCAGAGGTCCTGTTCAATAATGGTTATGAGGTTGACATCTTTAGCAAATTCAAAAATAAAGCACTTTTCATTTGTATGGAGAATCTTCTCAAGCTCCATGTTGCTCCATCTAGATGTTACCCATGAGCTAACTTGTGGGTAAGAGAGTCTCTCGTCTAAGAAATAATAACTAGCTATACAACAAGACCAAATTCTTACTCCCACTTGGAGCAGAATTAAGGGTGGGTAAATCACACCATCCTATGAAGTTGCTCCGGGAAAAAGGAGAGTTTAGGGATGTATAAGTGATTCGCGTTTTTTCTTTTGTTCTTACCCTTAGAGGTCGAATCAAAAATTTAATTCTAAGGATTGCAATATAGAGTGCAACCTCGGGTTGTCTCACTTAATTGGAACCTAATGCAATGGACCTAAGCTAGCCTAAATGTCATGAAATGCAAACTAAATTAGTTAGGAAGGGGGTTTTGGTTCTTTGAGAAAACTAACAATATTGAATTAATTGTAAGAGAGTATAAAAAGTATTTTTTTTTTGGGAATAAGAAATTGAAAACTAAAACAATGATCAAATGTGAAAAAATCCTCTTGAAAAATTAGCTTTGGCTATCATAGTTCAAAGTAAATCTTGGTGGAAGTGAAAATCACTAAGTTTTTAAATGATAAACCTTAAAGAACTCTTTAAGTTCAAATTTATAATCAATGAATTCCATTTCTTAAAACCTTGTTGAATGCATCTTAGTGTGTGCAATGGATAAGTTAATGCAAGTGGTCAATTTGGAATCTAGCACCATCTCAATATCAAACACAACTAGGTAGATAAAAGAGAATCAACAAAATAACAAAAAGACATATATGAGACTACATATATTCAAGCTCTAAGTTCTACATCAACAAACCCAATAACACAATAAATTGTTCAACATTTGATTAAACTATAATCAAGGAAATCCAACTACAAATCATAAACCTTAAGTAAGGAGTTCATAACAATGTAGCTAAACATAAGTAACTACTCCCCTTTGAATCCCATTGAACTCAAGCCACTGCTACATCTTCAAGAGGAAAAGGTTCTTAGCCAAGCATTGCTTCGGGAGAGATAACAAATGGAAACCCACCAAAAGCATCCATGGCAGCAACTGATGATGAAAGAGTTGGCGATGAAAAATGCAAGAGAGGGGATGGATGATGGTCGAAGTCGAGTGAGAGAGCCGAGTGAGGTGAATGTTATTGATGTTGTGTCTCTTCTGTCTCTGTATATCTGGCTGCCCTTAACCTAATTTGGTAGGTTTTTAAATGAAGGATGATTGGGCCGGGTCACAAAGTGGGTGATTTTTTCAAAAATAGTTCGGGTTTTCAAAGGTTTGCCGCGGCGACACATAAGTTTGCTGCGGCGTACTTTTTCCGAAAGGTTTTGCTTCATTGCTGGATCCTTCTCCGCAGTGAAAGAATTAATCTTCGCTACGGCAATCTTTTCCCGAAAGTTCAACCTAGATTTGTTTGTATTTCACCGCGGTAACAAATCTACTTCGCCGCAGCGAACTCTTGTTACACCTGTTCTCTTGTTGACTTCACTTCAGCCTTCTTTGACCTTACACCTTCTTCTTGAGTCCCTTCTCCTTGAGGTTCCTACAATGAACAATGGTAGTTTGCAGTATCAATTGTTCTTAGAAAAATTAATTAGTGCAATTAATACTGATTTGTAACAATTTTTACTATCAAACTAGATAAAATAAACGTACAAACTCAAGGGTCAATTTAAGCACAAAATCTAGAAATAGGAGTCAAAAAGTGTAGTAAAAGTCATGAAAGTGTCGCCAATTTATATAATAAATTTGGGTTCAATTATTGTTACATTTCTCCCCTCCTTAATAAATTTCATCCTCAAAATTCTTATCTAATTGATCAGGAAGGCAGGGGGTATTATTTCCTTATATACTCCTCCGTTTCCCATTTAGCTTCATCGCTCGAATGATTTCTTCCAAATAACCATAGTCGATAGACTCACTAGGTCTTTCAATCACTTATTTAGTTATCAAGCTATCTTAATTGTTTCCCCAATATAATTTAGATTACTAAAAATTTTCACTTCGTGTGCCTACAATACATCTTTGTCAGATCATATCAATATTTCTCAGCATACTCACATATCGCAAATTATAAATCTGAGACATCTTTATTGATAGTACAAGTCATAAGTTACTGGTCCTATGCTCTCATTAACTTCATGTGGATCAATACAATTCGAGCTTAGTTTATCCTTTTTCCTAACCTGAGCACACCTACGAAGGTGCTACTCTCATAACAATTCATCTTTATTGGGTACACATCCTTCTTATTTCAATCACAAAGTAACATTTTTTCTATTCTGACTCAAAATTCATATTCATTTTCAATTCCTCAATAAGATTCACAATTTTGGATTCTCAATTTGGTCTTTGCTAAGCTTTTCATACAAACAAATTTTAAATTTCAATGTAGTTAATAATACTTCATTTTGCCCCAAAATTCAACTCAACATTTTATGCTCTTCATTGCACTATATTTGGTAACCTAAATATCTGAATTTATGCTATTCCTTTACTGAATTTTCTATTTAAGTATCAGATACACACTAGCTTCACCAGTACAGTACTCATTTGTATAATCATAATCCTTCAGTACTTTTATCCATTATCTCTGTCTCGTATTCAATTATTTCAAACTCAGTAATTACCTCAAACTTTAATGATATGTATATTTATATATATCCAAAATGTTTATGTACATATAATATCTCCAAACTATCAAAACAATCACTATTGCAGCAAGTTCCAAATCATATATCAAATAATCGACTCATGGCTTAATTGTCTCTATAGATACAAACTCACTTTATTTTGCTGCATTAGATTTCATCCTAATCTCTGGTGTGAAACATCAATATATATTGCATAACTTCCAAATCTAAATGATATAATTTACATCGGTATTACAATTCCTCAAAATACTCTTTACATTCATCAGTCTATATGTTTTACACATTTTTCCTCAAACATTTTTATCAAAAGGCTGAGATCAGTAAAAACTCCTTAACAACTTCTCCATTTTCTTTGGGTCTCCTAATTTGCCATATTCAGATACTATACGACCTAACATTTTATTTGATCAAGCTAAGATTCACTCTTATTGAACTTGGCATACAATTGTTTTTACCTCTATGATATGTAAGATTTCCTCAAGTATTTAAAATCGTCCCTTCGCTTTTTGAATACACTCATTATATCATTTTGATCATAGTCACTCATTGGTCTAAACAAAATTGAGATACTTTATTCTTCAATACCATGATACTATTGGGGCATTGCTAACTCAATGTGCCCATGATTAGTTCTCGTAATTCCATAAGTAACTAATTCCTCAATGAGGTAATGTTATCTCATATTAATTTCGGTTTCCCAATTGACTTCTTTTCTCGAATTATTTTCTTAATTCATTCGATTTCATCTAATTTCACATTGACTTGTTATAATGTCTGTTCATTCATACTAGTTTCTCTACACATTTCAATTTATTTGCAATCTTAACTTCATGTGTTAATAACACCTTCATCAAATATAATTTGTATCTCATGAACATATTTGCATAGGATATAATGTAGACCTAAATTCTCCTCATATTAGCAATAATGTCTCCTCAAATTCAATAATCCAATCATATAATTGGATACTTTACATCAACAAAATGTATACAATCTCAATAGTATATTCTACATCTTATGATTGAGTCTCCGTGAGGAATAAGACTCCAATATTCACTTTTGATTCATTGGACATTCATCTCTGATTTGTTCCTTCATTGATCATTCGTAAAATAAACCATATGGTCTAGTTAACCTAATTCGGTGAAATTCTTCTTCGTAAAAAGATTCCTTGCTACTATCATCTATATTGTTCATGTAATCCTTATCAATCAACTGTTTTCATCATTACTTATTAGCCATTTTTAGTATCTCTAGAAGATCAATTTTAACTGTTAATAATATCTCAATAAGATCAATTTCTACCATTTCTTACAAAGTCATAATGTTCCATGTACCAAAACTCAATGAAGTACTAGACACGATTATTGTCACATATGCTTAGGTGTGTATCATCAAGGTCATCACATTCTATCCAAAGATTTATTTCCGAAAAATCACCCATTTATATTTTACACTTATTCTACTTTGATCTCAATTGATCCTAGACAACATTTCTCTCTTTATTCCTACCCACAGTCGGAATATCCTTGCCACGATCATGACAGAAACCTATTTTTGTGAGGCCACTATCGTGCCGTGTACTTTCTTCCTCATTTCTTCCTTGCATTAGCACACATTCTAACATCAATTCTACTCCAATTTTCCAAAATTTACCTCTTCTAATGTTACATCATTTCGTAATGATTCAACTACTATATTGAGTGCGTTAACTTTTCTCATTTGATTTTTCGTCTTTTTCTTTATCTCACTTCTATCTCATCTTCCTATTGTCATTTATTTCATCTCCCATATGTATATCCTCAATCAATTCAGAATTATAGATGTATAATCATCATAAAATTCTGATTGCAATTTCCACTAATATATTCTTACGGTGGATTGTAACTCTTATCACATTAGTCAAACAACCACTTCAGTTCCAAATTCATCTTCTCAAGATCATATCAATTTCTATTTCATTACATTCTACTTGTACACTTTAATCTCATCATTTCTACTTATATCCCTATTTTCCTCAATCAATCCACAATAATATATTCACATCTATATCACATTCAAGGGTATACCATCACGGTACAATATTGGTGTCATATTTGATGATATAACTGTAAATACAAATATAATGAATCTCTATCTATTATATCGAACCATATACTATCTCTCATTTCTAGATATCCACGAGCTTTCATTTTCTTACACTTGGACAGATAATCATTCTTCTCACTATTGTATCAGCTCAAACTTTTAACAAATGTTCATGCATGTGACTCTTATAAATGCGACTTAGACTGGGGATCAGTTGCCATTGGATGCTAAGACGTGCCTAAAATGCATGTAACTTGACACATATTTAAAAAAAATGCCCATGTAAGATACTAAATCTGTAACATCCCGAGCCCATATTAAGGGTTAGAATTTATATTTCAATAATGGAGAGAATAGTAATGTGAGAGTTAGAAAAATTTGCATTTCATGCTCAGCAAAATGTCTGCATACATGTATGTGAATTGGAACCTTTGTACACATTAAAAAAAAGTACATACACTCATTGACATTCCGGGTATAGTGAATAGTAATTGAATAGATTGAGAATTGTGGTTATAGTGAATGAGTAGAATGAAATGGAGTAGAAAGACTAGAAATAAAAATTTAAGTGTTGGATTTAGTGAAGGAAAATACGTTGGAGCAGTTTACTAAGAATATATGGTATGGAATTTTTGGATAGTGGAGTAAAAAGTTATGGTCCTTATAAAGGGAGATGCTCAGGAGCATAGATGCATCATCTGTAAAGATGTATCGTCTATGGTGACGTCATATTGTCTGTAAAGATGTATCGTCTGTAAAGACGTATTGTCTGTGATGACGTCTTATCGTCTGTGAAGATGTATCGTCTATAAAGACGTATTGTCTGTGATGACATCATATCATCTGTGATTACATCATTTTATCTGTAAAGATGCATCATCTGTAAAGACATATCATCTGTGATGACGTCATATCGTCTATGAAGATGTATCGTCTGTAAAGATGTATCGTCTGTAAAGACGTATCGTATGTGATGACGTCATATCGTCTGTGAAGATGTATCGTCTATAGAGACATATCGTCTATGATGATGTCATATCGTCTGTGATGATGTCATATCGTCTAAAGTTGACTCTGCTTCATCTTAAGAGTTGCATCATCTTAAGTTGACCTTGCTTCGTCTTAAGTTGACTCTACTTCGTCTTAAGAGTTGCATCGTCTTAAGTTGACTTTGCTTCGTTTTAAATTGACGTCTGCTTTTCGCTTCATCTGCTCTTTGCTTCGTCTGCTTTCTGCTTCGTCTGCTTTTTGCTCATGTGACTGAAACTTTTTCTTCTATACACTATTCGTCTGATGCTATCGTCTGGTCCATTTTTTTTATAGGCGATAGAATTTGTCTTCAATGTCTACATGAAAGATGTATCTATTAAAGTCCTCTTTTGAACCCATCAAGAATGATCTTATTCCGATATCCCTAGAGAGAGTTATGCCAATTGTAAAACAGCTTATGTGTACTGTTCATAACCTTCTTCCTTTGGTCACTGTTTATTTTGTATCGTCTGGTCCAAATTTGATTCTTTAGATGATAGAATTTGCCTTCAAGGTCTTCATGAAAGTTGTAGATCTTGAAGTCTCCTTTCAAACCGTCTAAGAATGAACTTGATCCGAAATCTCTAGTGAAAATTATTCCAATTGTCCCATGATGAGTGCGATATGAATTAAGGACAAAACCTTGTTTGATTCTTTCAGCCATAACTTTGTTATCCGACCTCCAAATGAAGTGATTTTTGAACCATTGGATTCATAAGGCATTTTTATACCTTTACACAAAGATTGGTAGCATTTTGAATTTATTTGAGAAAGATTAATTGAACGAAATTGAGGAGAACGGTTGGAATAGTGAACTGGTGTTGTTTCACATAACATACTTTGGTATTTTAATTATATATGTATCTGCAGAATACCAAATCGACTGATTTTGGTGTCAATGGGAA
>JANZLH020000145.1:2374703-2402471 GCA_026770325.2 Erythroxylum fimbriatum
TCAACAAATACAAATTGAACGCAAATCTAACCTACCCATAACCCATCTAGGTTAGAAAACCTAAGACCTAGCTTAGACTAAAATCCATTGGGTTCTCCTAATCCATCTTCTTCCAACACAAACCCTTTTCGTTCTCTACCTTAATCCCCTTTTTCCTTTCTAACTCCTTCTTCACATCACCACCCATTCCTTTAACAGAGAAAAAAGAAAAAATGGTTAACCTACCTTAACAAGTTGATTTCCCTTCTTTCCTTCTTTCACCGAAACCTTTCTCTTCTCTCTCTAAATTTTGTTTTCTCACTCTTCTCCCTCTTGAATTCACATTTTTCTCCTCTTAACAAGCAAAACAACACATCCTTTTTGTATTTCTACCCTTAATGAGCCCAAAAAGTCCATCTTACCATTCCTTATAAGCTTATGCTCTTTTATGCTCAAGTTATCTCCCAAAAATGTCCTTGAACATCCTTAGTTTCCTTATTACATCAACACTTTACTTCCATTTATCCATTCAACAAATCCTACTAACCTTGACACCATTATAGTTCCAAAAATTAATCTATCTAAATTCCAAAATTATTTTGAAATCATGCTTACCTAAAGAAAAATTTTCCTAGGTCCAACAGTTAACCTTCTATTTCGTCGTTTGTACTTGAATATGATATTCAACAAATCGCCTTATTTCCTTTTCCATATATTGTGTAAAATATTGAATTCAAATTCTTATATTTGTAGAAAATTCAATAAATATTGAATTTCAGGTAGAATTATGGGACCAAAGAGACAACGTGAGGTTATGCGGCCCAGGTTTAGACGCATGCTTGGAGATGCTTACTGTGAAAGCGAACCGTCATAGTTTACAGCTGGCATTGCATCACCTCCTCCCTCTCTAGGACCTACAGTTGCAGATGAGGCATCACCTGCTGCTTGTCATGCTACACCATCCCCCAACTTATACATCATTCACTACCCCTTTCTCGGATAGAGGAGATGACCTCCAGCCTAGAGTTGAGGGACCTGATGGAAGAAAGTACATAACAATTGTCAATAATCAATAAGTAAAATCACATTAAACACTTTATGTTTTTAATTAAGTTGTAGGTTTATCGGATTTTTATGGTATAAAATTACTTCTAATATTAGGTTGATTCCGTCTGGACCGTGTTCTAGAAATATGACATCTACATTTAAGGAGAGGATTGATCCTGAAGGTTATGTGTAGAAGAATATCTATCAAGCTACAAAGGGATTTTACTTTTAGGAGTTTGAGGTACAATAAATTTTTTCTTTTTATATTGATTTGTATACATTAATTAGATAAATATTATTACATTATAGTAGTTCAAAATTTTTCCTTTTTTTTCAGAAAGATTTTTTCTGAGATTATGCTTTCGACGCGATCATACATAACGTATGGGAGGGGCGAGTTTGTACACGTTATCGCGACTTTATTGGTGCGATACACAAGGCTAGTGTACGACCGTCTTATATTTCGGAGCAAATATGGAGTCGTTTGCAGGAGTATTGGACAAGCCCTGAGGCAATGTCCATCTCAAGGCATAACTCCACTAACAAACGTGGAGGCCCGAGGGGAGAGAGTCTTCCCATACATACGAGAGGATCAATTACCCACCACGAGCATGCACAAAAACTTGTAAGTATCTAAACTTGACACTTATATTGTAAATGTTTTACTTTGCTGTATTTCAATTTAAATTGGTGAGTGAACGTTGAAATGAAGATATGTGTATTATCGATAATGATAATAGTATAAATGTCTGGTGTCATATATGGCTATGTTGAGTTATTTTATTTGTTCAACAAAGTGAAAATATCATAAAAATAGTGGAAACTCTGCCAATTTTTTTATAAAATCAAGTTGACATCTAACATTTTAGGTTAAATATGCAGGAAAAGTCTATGAGCATGAGGCCTACACCTACTGTGGTGTTTTTGTACACTCACACAAAGAAGCATGACGGTGTGATATTCGCCAACAGCCGATGTAGAGAACTGAATGTATGTGAAATTAATGCTTTATTATTATTTCTTAATAATTATCACTTACTAATATAAACATTGTTTTCTAATAGGACCAAATACAAGAAACCATTCAGCGACAGTCTCATCAGGTAACACCTGTTGATGAGACTCAAATGTATCTTGATGTTGTGGGTGGTAGGGACCGTGTGGAAGGATCTTCAGGCTAGGTTCATTTGCAAACACTTGTTATTCGCAATCCTCCACGTCTAATACAACAACATCTAGTAGACGGTTGCAAACCGATCACATTAATCAGCTTCAGACAACAGTGGACACATTGATAGACACCATAGCTTAGCTAAGATAAGAGACGGATGAGATGAAGGCGAGGGGTAGCACCTCAGAGCACCGGTGGTCACTAAGACATTAGGATTGTTATAGTCATTTGCTTTCAATTGCAAAGACTTATTATGTACACTGTAATGTTTTTATTATCAATTAAGATAATTTTTACTTTATATCATCTGTCAACTTTATGTTTAAGCAAATTAAATATATAAACAAATAAAATTATTATGCACAGATAATTCATAACTGTTGAAATTATGCATTTATTATAAGATCATTAAATAAAATTTAATGTCGGGGTTCTTTTAAAAAAATTTCTTACTTTTATTTACCGATGGAATATAAACGACCATTGCAAAATAAGACTATATTTATCGATGGAAAACCTTAAACCATCAGTAAATTGTATGATATTTACCGACCGTTCTTCTTTTGTCGGTAATATTGAAACCTTTGCGATTATCTGAACTACTGTTTACCGACCATTCTTCTTTTTCCATCAAAAACTTTACCGATGGGAAAAACCTTCTGTCGGTAAAATTTACCGATAGTTATGCCTTTTCATCAGTATACTTTACTTAAGGAAGGACACATAAAATGCCCGTCGTTAGATTTACCTACGATCGTATCAACGATGCCGTTGTCCGTCGTTTTATTCCATCGGTATTTATTGTTACTGACGGAATACTTGCGTTTACCATCGGTTTTTTCCGTCGGTAAACAGTATATTTCTTGTAGTGGTTGTTCCTTGGTGAAAGTGATTAAGCTGGGTGATGTCTCCACATATGTATGAAAGTGTACCAAGCTACGTTATCAAATCTCGGGTGTTGATTTATTTATTTCACGTTTAATTTTTCTATTTTTGTTTATGCTAGAAAACCTATAGTTGTTGACACAATTGCTTTCTATCAAGCAACCACAGATACAGTTTAAAGCAATTGTAGTTGAACCATAATTTTTGTGAAACTACATCCTTTCGGATTTTCACTGCTGTTCACATACACTAATCAAGATCCTCAAAGTGTGGTCTTGTATCACACAAACTTATTAGTAAACGTGACAACACAATTTACGTCTTCTATCAAGTGAGCAATAACAATAAGATTATAATTCAATTTTGGCATAAATAAAACATGTATACTTTAACTCATTCTCCTAAGTTTACGATTTCTTCCTAGATAGCTATGATTGAATGACCATTTGACAAGCCTACTGGAGATGCAATCATATTTTGAATTTTGCTCAATATATTTTATTTCTTATCATATGCTGAGGTACTCTCGTGTCTAATAACCAACTCGAGGAAAAAAAATTTACCAATCAATTTGTTTTGAAGTGAAGGTCGAATCTTTGTTTGCATAAGCATGAACACTAAAGTTGACCATTGATCATCTATAAGCTTAGAAAGGCGAGTTCAATCCTCCTAAAGGACAATGGGAATTGGGTGAAATCCACACTTGTATTAACATATCAATAACCAATTTATACAGATGGATAAAGAAAAAATAGGAAAGTATATCAATTACATAGGTTGTCAAATAAAGAGAAAAGAGGAAACTAAATCATATTCCTAATTACAATATTCTATTGTGATTTATTTCCCTAATATGCCCCTACAAGATGGTATCTCGGTTTGAGATACCAATCTTGGATCGTTGTTGTTCAAAAACCTTACTGGAAAGAGGTTTAGTCGTCAGATCAGCAATTTGATCTTGAGTGCTTACATGGCTCACCCGCAAAAGACCACGTTGGACAAGATTGCGTACAAAATGATAGTGTATCTCAATGTGTTTCATTCTTAAATGAAAAATAGGATTTGCACACAAATATGTAGCTCCAAGGTTGTCACAATAAATGACCGGTGGATGAGATAAACTGACTGAAAGTTCAATAAGCAAATTTTGAATCCAGCACAAATCAGAAGCAGTGGCAGCAATAGCTCTATATTTAGCCTTTGTGGAGGAGCGAGCTATGGAACGTTGTTTCTTGTAGCTCCATGATATAGGATTGGAGCCCATAAAAGTTATAAATGTGGTAGTGGAGGATCTGTCATCTCGGTTACCAGCCCAATCCGAGTTTGAAAAAGCATGAAGAATGAGAGGAGAATTTTTCTATAGAAATATATCATAATCGGAGGTACCAGCCAAGTATTGCAGAACTCGTTTAGCTAATTTCTAATGAACATCAGTAGGGGCATTTGTAAACTGGGATAGTTTATTCACAGTGAATGCAATTTCTGGTCTGGTGAGCGATAAATATTATAGACTGCCAACAACTTATTGATACTCCTTTGGATCTTCTAAGCAATGGACATCGGTGAGCTTAGGAGAGGACCCACTTGCCATTGGTATTTGCATAGCTTTTTCTTCTGTCATGTTGGTACGCTCAAGGATATAATAAATGTACTTTTGCTGACTTAGGAATAGCCCAGAAGTATTTTTGATAACTTCAACCCCCAAGAAAAATTGCAAGTCACCAAGATCCTTTAAAGAAGAACGCCAGCCAAGGAGAACAATGAAATCCTCCACAAATTGTGATTTATTGCCAGTGACTATTAGATCATCAACATAGACAATAAGGTATAGAACAACACCAGATTTTGCAAATATAAAAAGACAATGATCTGACTGTGAATTATACAAGCCAAGAGAAAGAAGATAGCATTTTAGTTCATCGTACCAAGCACGTGGAGCTTGTTTCAAACCGTAAATGTGCTTGTGAAGACGACAAACATGAGTAGGAGAATGATTATCAATGAATCCAGGTGGCTGAGACATGTACACTTCTTCTTTCAAAGTGTCGTTAAGGAAGGCATTGTTTATGTCAAGCTGCCTCAAAGTCCAATTCTTGGATACAGCAAGAGCAAGCACAATGCGGGTAGTTGTATGTTTAGCAACAGGAGAAAAAATCTCATCATAATCAATGCCAGGCTGCAGCAAGAACCCTTTGGCAACTAACCGGGTCTTATAACGGGCAACACTTCCATCAGGATTGTATTTTATGTGAAACACTCATTTACAGCTGATCGGTTTAGCATGAGCAACTGGTGAAACTGAACTCCAAGTTCTTTGTTTTTGAAGAGTAGTAAGTTCTTCTTACAGGGCAGCGACCCATTTGGGATCTTTTATGGCTTGACGAACAGTACGAGGTTCCTAAATCCACATATGAACTTGAAATTTCTAGTAAGGTTAAATATCCAATGAGCCATTATGTGTCTAACCATCGATTGTCAGGATCAAACGAATCATTTATAAATCAATTATCCACTGTATCTATTCCCAATAGTGTGCAGGAAGCCTTAGGTGATCCAAGGTGGAAAGCAGCCATGAACGAGGAAATGAAATCCTTGATTAAAAATAATACTTGGGAACTGGTTGACTGTCCACCTGGAAAGAAAACAGTTGGATGTCGATGGGTATACGCTGTCAAATTCAAAGCTGATGGTACGATTGAGCGACTTAAAGCAAGGTTAGTGGCTAAGGGATACACGCAAACTTATGGGATTGACTATACTGAAACTTTTGCACCAGTGGCCAAAATCAACACAGTTCGAGTTTTGTTATCTCTAGCTGCAAACTTGGATTGGCCATTGCAACAATTTGACGTCAAAAATGCTTTTCTACATGGAGAATTATCAGAAGAAGTTTATATGGATCTTCCTCCTGGATGCACGATACCTGAAGCATACCGTAAAAAGGTGTGCAAATTAAAGAAATCATTATATGGGCTGAAGCAGTCTCCAAGAGCCTGGTTTGGAAGATTCACGAAGTCTATGAAGGCATTTGGTTACACTCAAAGCAATGCAGATCACACTTTATTAATAAAGAAACGGCAAGGCAAAATCACTGCACTTATTGTATATGTTGATGACATGGTGTTGACCGGAAATGATCCTAAAGAAAGGAAAGCACTTCAAGACTACTTATCGAAGGAATTTGAAATGAAGGATCTTGGCTCTTTGAAGTTCTTCCTCGAAATTGAAGTTTCAAGATCAACTAAAGGAATTTTCTTGTCTCAAAGGAAATATACTTTAGATCTATTACAGGAAACGGGTATGTCTGCTTGTCAACCATCTGATACTCCGATTGAAGAGGGATCGAAGCTATTTGTTGAACTAAATCAAGTTCCAGTTGATAAAGGGAAATACCAAAGACTTGTGGGGAGATTAATGTATCTAGCACACACAAGACCTGACCTAGCTTATGCTCTGAGTGTTGTGAGCCAATTTATGCATAATCCTGGGGAACAACACTTAAAGGCAGTTATGCGCATTTTGAGGTATTTGAAGTCTGCTCCAGGAAAAGGAATTTTGTTCACAAAAAATGAAAATTATCTGAGCGTGGAGGCATATACTGATGCGGATTGGGCTGGAGCTATAGATGATAGGAGATCCACTTCTGGTTATTTTACTTTTGTAGGAGGCAATCTTGTTACTTGGAGAAGCAAGAAACAAAATGTTGTCGCTCGATCAAGTGCGGAGGCTGAGTTTAGAGGCATGGCACTCGGATTATGTGAAGTTTTGTGGATCAGACTTCTTTTATTAGACTTGGGTTATCAATCCATACAACCAATTCAACTATTTTGTGATAACAAGGCTGCTTGTGATATTGCCCACAATCCGGTGCAGCATGATCGTACCAAGCATGTGGAAGTTGATAGGTTCTTCATCAAAGAGAAATTGGATGAAAAAATACTAGAATTGCCAAAGATTAGATCAGAGGATCAGTTAGCGGATGTTCTTACCAAGGCAGTGTCAAGCCAAAATTTCTCAAAGTTCATTGGAAAGTTGGGCATGTGTGATATCCATGCACCAACTTAGGGGGAGTCTTGAAATATTTGAGGCTTGACTGAAGAGATTTGATTGAGATTCTCTATAAATAAGGAAACCATAAAATTAGGATCATGATTACAGTAACTTAATTGTAGTTATCATTTCTTCTTTTTATACTCCTGGTCCTAGACACCGTACGTTTCTACTATTCAATGAAAAGAAAAATCTCTTTTTTCTACTTATTTCTTCCTAGAAATGGCGGCGAATGATTTCTCAATTGATTGAAATGGCTAACAATGTCAAAAGATCGTTTGATTATGGTTCATAAAGGGAATTTTACCAAATTAGATTCTACAGGTACACGTCATGGAATACAGAGTAAACTCATATTTACGTCCACTCGTCAGTTTCGCGAAGTGACATGGACGTCGATTTCTACGTTCTGCCTAGTGATGTTTAGCCGAAGTAATAAGAAGAAACTAAAATGGGATTGTCCCAGAATTCTAATTTCTCCGATTTGGGTATGATTCTCTGTTTGTCGTAATTTTCTTCAATAATCATATACAAGGGTAAGGAGACATCATCCTCAGTTTAGATCAGTACTCACCGAGGACTTGAGGGGAACTAACAAGAAGTCTAAGGAGAAATACTGGGTAATTGAGTAGAACCGAATTCCTTTCGCCAGCCCCATGTACAGTACTCCACCGGTAGTCCGCGGAGAGGTATCTCCCATTCCAAGCCCAAGATGACGAATCACTTCCTCAACCACCCAGTCTAATCAGCTCTTCCACCAAATGACCTAGCAACTTGGAGACTTCCGGGACAAGCGTAATATTTCTGCAACCCAAACCACAGCAAGAGTGTTTCTGAAGAGAATTCAGTCACGAATAGCGTGGTCGTGCCAACACAAAAGCATGGAGATGCAACGTCCGAGGATATAGCAACGAGTCTTGTGTTGCTTCACCACAAGCAGACACTTACCGGGAAGCCCATTTTTGCTGTGAGTTTTCCTCAAGTAAGGGATCGACATGGCGTTCAGTAATTGAGTTTGTTGATGCATATCATATATATATATATAGATGGATAGATGGGATATGGAATCGACAAAGCAAGTAAGTTTGGACTTTGCATGCTCCCTCCCTATTATAGGATATGTCGACGGAAACTCTTAAGCGATAATATTACATTACTGCCCTTCATCGCAAGTGCTGACTGGCGTGAACATTTTTTATTGTTAACCACTGAGCGCAGGCAATCCTCGTTAACAAAAATACATTTTATATATTGAGTTCAAATCTTCTGACTAATATTATGTTATCTTATTGTATTATAAATTTCAGCTATTTATTTATGTGAGTCTCACATAGGACCTTTGTTGACTCCGCAAAATAAATAGGTGAAATTTCATAAGATAGAATAAGACAGAGTAATATTGGACAGAAGATCTGAATTCTTATATGTTTTGTAAGAGAAGAAGGTGTTCATATTAAAATTCATTTATAGTACAAGGATTTGTCACAGTTGTTATTTTAAGCGGAGATTTTCAGATAATAAAGAGAAAAACAAATGTATAGTCAAAAACGGCGTGAGCAAAGTGATAAGGAAGGAGAGGAGAAGGCGTGTAGGGAAGCTCAATCGGCCATTTTCCCCGATTTTTTCATTTGAATAATTCATCCTCTTGTTCTTTCTTTTTTTCCTTTGAAGGTGGACAGGACAGGACAAGACAGCAGTTTTAGACTTTTCCACTGCGTTATCTTTCCTTTTATTCATAATTATTAGCAAATAACATACCGACTGCGCCAACAAGCTGCCAATGCCATCCAGAAGCCTTCAAGTGGTGGGGTAGTATTTATCCAAGAGCTTCTCCGAGTATTCTCCAAATGTGAGACAACGGTTGGCTAGCTTAAGCTGAAAACGAAAACAAAGTATATGAATGAAACTTGATGCTTGTTATAATTTAATAATAATAATAATACGCATCATACATGCATTCACTGACTATGCATCCTACTAAGCACCAAATTTCAGAACGCAGACATTTTTAATCATTAATTGAGTACCGATTACTTTGTCCTGCTCCATGATTGGGACTTTAATCAGGAGGCTACTCTACTCTACAAACATTCCAGAAGGACAAACTTTTCATAGGATTAAACAAAACCAAATACTGATCATATGAATCCCCTTTTTGGCCCCTAAAAACTCTTTAAATACGCTTTCATTTTTGTTCCCTTAAAAAGATCGGGTTTGTAATCAAATTCAAGGCTTTAGAACACACATACCTCCTTATGTATATGCATTTCCTCTGGAAAGTTGAGCTTTTCATCCCTACAAGACGTACATAACTTGGTCAGAGAATGAAATCCTAAACAGAAAATCAGTAGAACGTACTGAGGTTCAAATCAAATTGCCTTCTTTTATTGTTTCCAAAATGCAGCGAGTTAATCAATTCATTGGAAAGCATCTTGATATTTATACGTGACTGCTGAAGCTACAGATTTCGAATGAAGTTTTATCAAGCAGCTCTAGACAGATAAGAATTTCAACTGCCAAGTGCAGTTCAATCTCAAAATCAATGCTGAAAGCACAAAGACCCAGAGTCTCACTCATCTTTTGTTAAATAACTTACCAATCAGGTTGCATGAACAATGCAAAAGTTGACCGGTCAACAGTAGAAGCATTTTCTCCTGAAGGTGCCTAAAGTATAAATATTAGATAAACATTAAATACAGCTACAGAAAAGTCAAGTGAGAATGAAATCTTTTGGGACACTCAGAAATTTAGAATTAGGATTATTGGTTACAATTCAATTATTATTAATCATTTTGCTCAAAATTCTAATTCATACAACGGAATAAAATAGATATTGTTCAAATTTCCATCTTCATTTACAAATGTTTGAAATGTAAAAATAAAAGATATGAATGTAGGAGGAGGAGGAGGGAGAGATAGAACATTGTTTAAGTGAGTTGGTTATCAAAGCTTATGTCCACGGACATAACAATCAATACACTACATATTTCTTATAAATATTACGTGTTTGTCACAGAATATAGGAAGTTGGTTTATAATATCTCTTTATTTATGGAATAAGTCAATATTTTTACAAATAGTTTTGTTTCTAACAAATTAAGCATGATTACAATGAATCTCCCAATATTCTAACACTCCCTTTAAAAAAAGAAACTAATAATATAAAAGAAAACCAACTACGTTGGAAGAGATTCATCGAGCCAATACTATAAAACTCTTCTCACTTGTGAAAAGTTTCATCTAACGAACAACAAAAAACTCTGCTTGCATAAAAAGAGAATTCATCGAATTAATAACACTTCTAAATACTACCAAAGGTCCAAACAAAGATACACGTGACACACAAAAACACAACTAGACTCGTAAGATTTAATCCGGTACCATGTTGAAGGAAAGAAAGTAGAAGGGAAGATGGAAGCCACATTTATAGGATTCAACCATAAAGTCCTACATCCACAAATGTAACACAAAATGATAAATTTTTTCTTTCATTTTTTGCATGTCTATTGCATAGTACCAAAAGCCTTACTGATGAGGAGGAATGATGTATTGATAAAGTAATAATATCTCTTGACTGACAAAATAATATCTTATTCTACAATTAATTCTAACAATATTAGGTAGTTCTGCTTCCATTAACTCAAGATCTTATTATAACTTAAGAAACTAGCACTACACATTCAGTTATAATAGAGTTGCACCTAGAATCGTAAACTTCAAGTCTAGATCCAAGTCCAAAGTATAAATAAAACCATAATTTAGATGCTTTGACTTCAAAATGAAAAATGGTGACATTCCGAAGGCCTTCATTTCACTTTGCATCTACAGCAATGCTAAATCAAGCTGCAAAAGTCATCAGCACTTCAATCTAAAGAAGATGTGCACGTGCTTTTTGATAGGAATACTATCCTCTAATTCTTTATTGCACTACTATCATTGTTAGATGACACAATGTATTAGCGTGAAAGCAAAGGTAAGTACTTGATTATGTCTTTAAGATTTGATATACAAGTTTCAGAACACTGAAATATACATTGAAATTCAGAGAAAATTTTGTAATATTATCGATACTGTGTTCTAAAGAAATAGAAAGTACACACTTATGAGTAGTGAATACAAACTCTAGTAGGATTCCTACTTAATAAGCAAAAAGACTTAAATAACCTTCAAGAAAATACTTGAGAAGTCCAAAGGATCGGATTTTTTGACACCTAGTATATCTTATAAATTCATCTAATACATGCTCGGCATCATTAGATACCAAATGAGGGAATGGGTCTCATGTGGTATTATGTATATATATTATCTATATCATGACTTATTTACTCAAGGTAGGATGTGGCAGGAGTGTTCATAAATTGATCAGGGCAGGACAAAAACTATAATTGCTTCATATCATTGGTCAAATTATGTACATCTATAGTTACAAAAAAAAAATCAGAAGATTTTCATCGCAAATCAAGTTGTCTAATTATTAACCTCAGATTGGTCTCTCAAGTTTCCAATCTCTCAAGTTTTCATCTGCACATAAATGAATCTTCTCAATTAACAAAGAAGATGAAATCTGTACCTAGTCCTTGAAAATACAAAGATCATTGGGCAACGAGAAAAAAAAAAGTTGCACAGGATCAAAAGGAAGGGTGTTTCCAAGCTGGGGCGTTTCTCTTCCAAATTTTAGCTTATAATGAGAAGGACAATCAAGCAACAACAAATACATAGTAAAGATCAAATATTAAGCACTGCCATGAAACAACCACACAAGGCAAACAGATGAACACTTGAATATTTCAGTGGTTTCTCAAGAAACGGGAAATAAATCCTGTGAAGCCAACAATATAAAAAATTATAGAAAGTACCCGGACACAATGTGGCGTTGCACAAAGATAACCTCTCGACAGCACTTCAGTGGTTTCACCAACTTGGTATGCTATCTCATCGCTTCCAAAGACAACCTGACGTGCAAGAAAAATATGTTTCTATGAGAAGCTCAGATCATCGAGAATGCATTTAGAATAGGATTCGCACAAATGACTGAAGTATGCATCTTTATTATAAGACAAGCACTTTATCATATAACTAGTATCACTCATAATTCTTTTCCACTGATTGATGTTTCCGGAGCCAGTAAGGATTAAGAACAAGGCTACAAAATTTACATTCATGGTAGGAAAAGTAAAACAACATATGCCTGTTCAGTAAGTGTCATTGCATCTCACTCCTGTTAGTTCGGAATTCCCAGAAAAAAATGTAAGAAATCTGTTTTCCTTTTTTCTTTAACTCCTTTATAGTTTTATCCCCTTATATACTTCTTCATGTAAAAAGCAGTTGACCCACAAGGTAAAGCAAAAAGACAATAATCACTAAATCTATATTTATATTATCAGCTTATAGAAAATCAAATTTTCATCATAATCTTGCATGGATAGAAACTACCCCTGCACATCTTCCTTATTTTAGGTTTTGATGCAAGAAGATGATTTTTAGAAAAAGAGAGATTGAACTCCAACAACATAGTAAACACAATGATAGCCATTCCAATAGGCCTAACTTATTGCACAAAAGCTCATCCATATTCCACGTAAACCTTCAATTAAAAGAATTTAACCCTGCTGTTCACAAGAAGGTATCTTATGATGTTGCAACCAAAAGGGTTTCTCTGCAACATGTTACAGAATTTTAAACAAGAACTTGTCAGAATCTCAGCTTTTTCACCAAACGTTCAGCAATTAATTCCACATTTTGGCACATCAGCAGGTGTGTAAAGATCAATAAACATTTTAACCTGAAATCTATAGAAAAAAAATTTAGTTCAGTCCACGAAATATGAATAGAAGTAAAAAGCGTGAAATATCATACGATATACATCCCCAGCATCCAACACAATCATGCTTTTATACACAAAAGAGAACATATATGCAGTGGCGAGGAGAACATTTTATAACTGTTTGTATTGTAAGACAAAATTTGCACGAATAAGTATCAACGACAAGATAGTATACTTTCACAATTTGATCAGTTCGAGTTTTAATATAAAGCCCGGCAGCACTATCAGGGGAAGGTATTTCTACACCATCTCTTTTAAACATTGCACAGGTGAGACCTACATATTGAATTAAAACAGGAATAAGACATAAAATTAGAAAAAGACAATTACAATTTAGGAAACACATAGTTCTACCTCTGAGCTTGTATCACTGAAATTCAAATTCTAGTACACATACATATAATTATTTACAGAGGTTATCACGAGTACCAGGTGGAGTGGTAACTTGCTATGTTGCTAGACTCTTAACATTAATAAGTTCTTGGGACCAAGTACCAATTAACACTAGAATTGTGTGGTTGATCTACAAATAATCACCTGTCAATGAACCATGATCTGTGTGCCATCCGCACCAAGATGACATGGAGTCACCAACTACGGCAGTATCACTGGAAGGCAAAATTAGGCTTTTAACACGGAAAGAATAGCTTAGAAATTATAAGTGTGACGACAAAAAAGAGAAATAACCTACACTTGTTCTGATGGAAAATAATAAAGCAGTCTGCCTTTATGACACCGAGAGCGAAGAAGTATCTGTTCAAGGCCTTCATTCTCATTCAGTTCCATTCCATTTGAAACTGATCAAGACAACTATTTAAATAGATACTGATCGTCATAATATTTGTATGTCTAAACACTTGCAAAAGATTTAAAAGCATGGGACTTCATAGGCTATGTAATTACCAGAACAGAAAACAAAGAAGTGTAAAGTAAATATGTAACATCCATATGATCACTTCATGAGGACTCGGTAAAGTATAAAGCAGGTTGTTTTGCACTCAGCTCAGAATGAACCTTGTTATTCAGATGTCATATGCTTACACTGCACGTGGACATTTAGACTCATACACTTCAAATAAACATAACATCCATTCATGCCCAAAGGTGTTGAGACCAAGCATTTACAGTCCTAATAAGCTAATACACATATTATCTATCACAGAGGAAATTCTCGAGGAACTATT
This sequence comes from Erythroxylum fimbriatum, assembly GCA_026770325.2. Classification (NCBI taxonomy): domain Eukaryota; kingdom Viridiplantae; phylum Streptophyta; class Magnoliopsida; order Malpighiales; family Erythroxylaceae; genus Erythroxylum; species Erythroxylum fimbriatum. Next base: position 2,388,844 of record JANZLH020000145.1, read on the forward strand.
CAAATAACCCTTTAAAATACCATAAAAATTTCACTAATGACTTGCATGTATGCACCTGAGCATGTTATTTTTATGTATATCAAGTGTCTATATATATAAAGTAACAAGAGCAAGAGAAGAGAAAGCAATATGCAGGAACAAGATGTATTATAATGGCCATAAACTCCAACCCCAAGTACGTTCAGGTGACCTCAGACACTTTATTTTGGTGGATTTTGTCCGTTAAAAGTAAAAGCCTGAAAGAGGCTATAAATCTAAAAATTAGAAGTTTGCATGAATGAGAAAGGTTGAACATTGAGTCTTGTAGAATTTACCGTATCGATCACAGTGATAAGCTAACGTCAGTCCAACATCAAGGATCAGCTTTCCAAGTGCTTTGAAAGCTACAAATCAACAATTTTTTGTTTAGAAATTTCACAGCAGAAAAACTTGTAGTGTGAAAGGAAGGTGGACAACCTAATTAAATTTATATCACATAAATTGTGAAATATTTCAACAGAAATCCATTACCGTACCAAAATACTACAGAATGGAAACAAAATATGCCATCTAAAATTCAGTAAGTATTCACTACAATTGACATTTAAATATTAAGCCATATGCAAACTGAACATGAATTTTACTATGCCTATTTCCCAGCAGTACATACTTGAGCATGAACCTTGTTCCTACATGATCCGATTAATTCGATCAAGTATTCACCATCTATTTTTATTGTTCAACTCTTTGACAACATGAAAAAACCAAAAGCTCTACCCCCCATCTCTATTGATCCATGGGATGGAAGGATAGAGGCCTTTGGTGTCCTCTCCAATCAAGAATTGAGACCATACAATCATTAAACAATAGAATATGCCTTTATCTTATGTCTTTCTTGATTCATGGTATGATATTCTAGTGTCCTAGGCGTAGAAAAACCATATCAATCAATCTCGAGTTTGGTGCTTAAACACTGCTATAGTGAAGATACTGTAGAAGTCCTCCAGAAAACAACTCGACGCTAGGATAATAAAAAGTTTAACACCGTTCATTCTTGTTACTCTTTCAATATCGAAAAAAAATGAAAAGGTTGTCTAATTCCAAACCCAAATTATGAATCTCTTCTCTCCCCCATCACACCATGAAACACACCATTCTTATATAGAGAGAGATGCCTTTGCATCTTCTTAACTTGAAATGGCTGGGAAGAGGAGCTGCCATATAGGTTCTATTAATTTGATATGCAAGACATCTAGTTTAAATTTAAGTAGATCAGAATCAGCATACCATAACTCAATGGGGAGCTGCATTTTGTTAGGTCAATAGACTCATGGCTAAAGACAGGATATATTTTACTTAGACTTCATATGGTTGCCACAGCATGGCGCTAACTTAAATCTTGAAGGATAGTTGGTTGAGTCCATAGCATCAGTCATTTAATAACTTATATAAGACTGCACTTCAACAACTTATTGAATGCTTTAGGATATTGAAATTTCAAGCTGTGTCACAATAAGTAAAACACATTTAAGTACAGGTATTCTTCTAAGAGATAGATGAAACTCTAGTGCTTGAGATATAGTTGATCTTCAAAACATACCCAATTCCAATTCTGGCAAAGCATTCTCTGGCCATATATTTGACCCACAATATGATGGATACCTACAACACAGATTATAAATGAGTATGCTTAATTATGAACTCCGCCTAAACTTTCAAGGAAAGTCACTAGAGTATAGGAAGCTCATGTATAAAAATGCATTAAACAAGTGAGAAATCGAGAAATGCACTTGGGAAACAAATTTTTTACTTTCAACTCTTAATCTTTTTTTTTTCCTAACTTCTCAATCAGAAGGCACTTTAGTAGGCCTTCATGTAATCATCAAATAATTCAATATGAAGTTTGGAATGAGTTTTCTGAAATTAAAACACCCGGAAAAGATCAGCATCATGTATTTTGAGAACCATTTGTGTGATTAACATGCACCAACCTTTCAGCACTAGAAAAAATGCTAACACGGAAGGATGGGAAAAGAGAGAAGATATGCAATATGACAAGATATGTCATCTTCTTTTATCTATCTCATCAACGGTTCAACTTTAATGATCTACAGTCCCTAAAGCAATGACTCAGACATGTGTGTGTGTCTATATATATATATATATATATTGAAAATAGATATCATTTCCAACATTTACCGTTTTATTAAGTATGTATCTGTAGTCGGAACATCAAATATTGGATTTGCGTAGAAGGAGCCCTTCCACATATCTGCAGAGAACAAAAGGAACAAAAAGGATGAAAAGTATGACTTACATAATTTAATCAAGAAACAATCATATTATTTTCAAATTATCATCAAATGTACAAAATAACTAATTGCTATCAACAAAAGCAAGAAAGATAACATTGCCGCACTCCTTAGAGAATAGGAAGTGAGTGTTTCCGAGCATAGCTGTTCTAATCATGAAGCTTGAAATGGTCTAAATTTTGAGTTTTAGTAACATACTTCACCACACGATAACTATCTTTAAGCATTGTTACCGAATAGAATCAGGGAGAGAAGAGAAATCCTCCACACACACAAAAGGTAACATGCATGCATGTACCACTTCAAAACACCAAAGTTGAAAGAATTTCCACTATAATGTCATGTATGTCAAGTAATTGAATATACATCAGTTTTCAAAGACTAGGGACCAGAGTTATCCTCTGATGTCCCAAGGGATGTAAAAATAATGTTTTGAGAACAAGAATGAGGTATAAAAACTAGTTAGGAAATGGAGCTGAACCCTGGTTAAATCAAGTTCTGTTTAAAAGAATTAAAGACATAACTGAAGAACTGAGTTCCTCAACTAGAGGTGGAAAAGTCACCGGTTTGAATAGTGAACATGGTATTGGAATAGGGCTTTTAAAACATCCGTAAGGAATGAAAGAACAACATTTTGCTGTTAATTGAATGCCCTCACTCTAAATTACAGGGGACTAGTGCAGCACTGGTTCAATAATTACAAGTTAGAACTCTATGAAGAGAAGGGAAAGACAGCTCCAAGTGTGAACATAGGGCAAGAAGTTAGATGTCAAGGTAAGTATCTTTCATCATTACATCTAGACTTAAAGATAGTCTTAAACACAAGTTTCTTCAAATTTTCACAGGATTGTGCCCATGTTAGAAGACATATTGAATTGATGATGTTTATCCTATCCCTACTTTTCTATTAAAATTAAAAGCTTGGGTTGCCTCATCTCATGGAAGACAACTCATACATACAGCACCAAAAACTGATTGTCCCATAGTAGATTGTTAAGCATTTATGCAGTTCTAATGATTGGTCAGTTAAGCATTAATGCAGTTCTAATGATTGGTCTAGTTTTCATCTGTGGCACATCCCAAGCAGATATCAATTAGATAATAGTTAACATAAATATGAGACAAGGTATAAGGAAGCAAAGCAACTCAAGTATGGTCCCTAATAAATCAAATATGCTTTTATATGTATTGCAATACATTACTATTGTGACTATATGTGCATGCTTTGTGTACAAAAACACAATTGAAACCAACACCATTTTATCACTGCCTTCGGAATGTTCGAATATGCCCTTCATTGGACAAGCATGAGAATTATATACTAGCTTTTCATCCTTGGAAGATTCTCCCAACAGTACGTAAAATATAGATTGACTGTTTACAGTATAAATCTAGTTTACAGGATAGTTTACCAGCCTTCCCAGATTCAAGTTTCTCTTTTCCATGGCTCCATCCAAAGTTATACCTGTAAATAAATGTCAGATATAAGAAACAAAAAGGTTGAGTCGAAAAATAACAGCAATGACTGAGCCAGATAAGATATGATACTGCAGGTCATTGAAAACTATTTTATTCATCAGTACAACCTGCTGGAATAAGAGCATGACATGACATAAAAAAATATATTTGAAAAAATTCTTAATGTCCATCAATTCCTAAGAAGTTGGTTAGAGATTCTGGCTACTCTATGATAGATAAAAGTCAACAAAAATGTCCTTGTCTTCAAAGATTTTCACGGCTCAGAAGTTGCGTCCTAATGGGTGAACATACCTGCCAATGAAATATAAATCCCAAAAACTGAGCAAGATGGGCAAGTGGATAACCTAAGCCATAAGAACTTAATGGAGTTGAGAACACAGGATGATGACAATTACCTACTATCTGGGTCTTCGAGATCCTTCTTTGCCTCTTCAGGAAGATTGGCTAATCTAACAAAACAGAAGGATGGATGCCATAACTCAGAAATCATTAAGTGTATCTCCAGTAGTATTTAAAGCAACTAAAAGATTTGGAGCATAAACCTTGATGAAATATGTAAAAGATTCTGACGCAATGATGAATATCCTGGTACCTGTAGAAATAATAGGTCGCATTCATTCATGCATTCTGAGCATTCAACAAAATGGGTTATCTGTAGGGATTAAGAGAATTTATTCTTGCAACCTACAAACTGCAGATAATAATACAAACATAAAGCATCATGGAACTTATGTATCTTTTCTATGAAGCTCAAAAAAAAATTGGGCTTCATATTTTTTTTTACGTCACTATTAATTTCAGACTGGTTATACTTTTCATTTTGAGGAGAGCTTAACTTAAATTTTCTGAGATCAACATAACATGAGAAAAAAGAATTTAATCATTGGCTCATCAACTACAAAAGTTCTTCTGAAATCTTAGTCCAAGCATATTTTTAATGTGATAGCAATCACAAAATCCCTTCAAAGTTTTATCTATCTATAAACATTTTAAGTGAAACATCCACTGGATTCCAATTTTTATACTAAAATCAATTTCCTATCTGATAAACTAGACTATATAACCTTGATCTGGCTCTTCATCTTGAAGCAATTAATATTTATAGCCACGCTCCTAAGGAATCACACTGAAATCCTGTTGTTTACAGGCATGCAATACATTTGAGGGCATTTCAACATTTTCAAGATGCAAAAGCAACATTTTGAAGTATGCGCCCAAGTATAGTTAGGACAACCTCCGATGGGGTCATGCTGCTTACCATAAAGTTAATGTTTTAAAAGTACCACAGACAGCAAACCAATTCAAGTCAATAAATCCTTTATTACAGCTAGCTTAGACAGCTACATCGAAATCTATTTCCCCATTTCAATTGACAATGAAGCAAATGGGAAAAGGTGGAAAAACCAGAGTATAGCCTTAATTGAAATTCATCGTCTTAAATCAATCAATGAAACGTGTAAGGTTCAAGAAAGTCATTCACTAGAATCCTTTCTGCATAATGTCACTTTAGTGCAATGAGTTGTTAGTGTAAATGAGATGAATAAAATCTGAAAAGAGAAAAAAAAGCAAGGTTGAAAGTGTGCATACTGAAGTAGAGAAAATGAAAATAGAAAAAAGATGATGCAGCACAAGCATAGAGGACAGGTTTGAAGTAAGAATGCTTTGTACATCTGTAATTGACAGAATTCCCAGCCCATTCGGTCCAAAACCTTTCTCAATTGTTGATGACAAGTTGGCATGCTTGTCCTGTTTTAAGAGCCAAAAGAAAAGACAAAAGAAAAGTGAAACAAAAAACAGAGAGAAACATGCAGATATACAGATAACAAGTCATGTTTTGATATACTCGTAGCCAAACCAAACATACAAATGCCAATCATAAGATCATTCAGGCATAAACTGCTTTGACCCACGTAGCGTAATTAACTACTATGTTTTCAAATTATTTTTAATTTGAATTCATATATCATTGTTTCTTTGCTAGACCTTTTTAATTAGCATTTTCTATAATTTCTTTCAGTAGTTGATTACCAGATTTCTATTAGAAATAGTATGTAGCAAAATTAATTATTTCATCTTTTCAAACGTTTGATTATGACTCTTTTTAAAAAATTCAACCATTTCAGTCTAATTTTTTATTCGGTTTTCAACATTTTAATTCAATTTATTAATTAATCGATCAATTTTTATTAATTAATAAATTTTTATAAATTAAAATAAATCAATTAATTTCTTTTTTATTACTTTAAATTTAACAATATTTTTCAATCATATTTTAAATTTTAAATTTTATTTAATTTTTAGTCCGGTTTAATACTAATTAAACCTTAAACCTCTTACTTCCAGTTGAATTTTAAAATAATTGTTCTCTGCATCAAATTTTTTATTTAAAATGAATAAAAGAGTTTAAGAAAAAAGAAAGGTTAACTCAATAAAAAAATTATGAAAATCCGTGTATTAGATTGGACAACAAAATATTCATATGACGCAATCTGTATTAGGTGATTTTTTTTAATTAATTTACTAAAGCACCGACATCTAATAAACAAATTAACATGAGATAATAATGTAAAAATAACTCCTAAAATATAGTCGGCAAATTAACAACATTAAGGTCCTCAGTCCTCATTCCTGAATCCTCACACTCAACGAATAGGTTCTTGACGAGGAAAGCAAAAGGAGGGAGACGAACCTTGAGGTGGTTGTAGGATATGGTGACGGTTTTGAGAATAGGAACGGCGGTCTGAGCGGAGCAGGACATCGTCTGACACTGACACCAAACTTGAAAGGCGGAAGGTAAGGGGGGCCCCTTGGAATTAAGGAACAAGAATCTCTGACTATAGAGGTTGAAACTTGTATTCATCTGCCGATTTATTCAGCTTTAAAGAAAACGGGAGAGTCTGCCTCTCATTATAGTACTTATTATTCCAATTGAGTGAACCCCGGGACTCCTCAGTCCTCACGTAACTACCAAAGGAATTTAAGAAGAGGAATATCATATAGTAAATGAATTTAGGGGTAATGAAATCAAATCGTATCGTGTAATTAACAACCTCTTCTTCTTTTCTTTTTTAACGGAAAGCAAGGAAAGGACAAAGGAGGCCTGGCCTTGCGTACGGCCCTCAATTTCTGTCAATGGCTTTGGAAAAGAAGAGCTTCTTCTTCTTCTTGTTCAAGTCACAAGCAGCAAAAGTAAATTGAAGGATCACCTGGGTCAGGCTCTCGAAGAAGCAGCAGCTGCACGATCCATTATTCGTTTCTGAACCCTTCTTTGCCCTTTTCCTTCTTAACATGTTGGTTCGCTTCCTGCATTCCAACATATTCTGCATTACTGCTGCTGTTCAATATTCAATCCAGACGCAGAAAATCGACTTATTCTAAGTTTATTTTTTTGCATGGTTTGGGATGGAGACGAAATATGCAAAACATTTGCAGCGTCTACACAAGCTTGTCCAGTCTTTTAACATCGTAGAACCATCTCATCTTACACATCATTGTTACGTGAGTGAGTTATAACTTGTTTTCTTTAACATAAAAACCAAATTATTGTGCCTGAAAGAATCAATCTTCGGAAGCTTTCTCCAAGGACAATAATAGAAAAAGCCATTCTCCACAACCAAGAGTAGCAATCACAGAGCCCGATAGATGTTTTCTTGTCTACAAGTCAAGGACGATACAGGGGGGAAATAAGGGGGCACTTTGAGTCACGATCCAAAGGCATTCTCTTCGCAGCATCACTTGATAGCCAATATCTTTGTTGATGACAAGATCGTCTTATTCAATGGAAAGCAAGATCAGACTCTCAACTCCTCAACTTCAGGCATTAATGGTTTGAAAAGAGATTCTACTTCAGTCTGGTCAACTTCTTCTAGACTTGACGGATTCCACCTTGGGTTCTGCAAGGACATGATCATTAATCATATTCCCAACCAAAACCATTGATGATAAGTGAAGCCACTTCATAACATCAAACTATGATGCAGTGGTATCCAAAATGGAGAATGAAAAGGATTCAACTTTTCTTCTCCGACAAGCTTTACCATACCACAAAGTATCATGATACTCGCATGCGACAACTCAAGTTATTTATGTATATGAAACTAATGATACAATGGTCTCCAAAAAACAGAACTTGAAAAAAAAAATGTAATTATTTTTCATTTGCTAATCCTTGAAGAAAAACATCTTAGGGTGGCCCTGCACTATTGAAAATGAGTTAAAAGATTCGTCAAACAATAGTCAAGCTTTAACGTACCACAAAGAATCATGATATTTACACCCTCCTTGAACAAGAAGAGGAAGCTCTTCTTTTCCAAAGTTGCATATGTTTGCACTTTTGCTGCTTGTGAAAACTCAAATATTTTTAGGAAATTACATATTGGTGGTTGCGTTTTTTATGTTATTCAAAATTGAAAGGGATTATCAAATAAAAAATCTGAAAGGAAGAAAACAGAAAAAGTAAAAAGCTGTTGAAACAAGAAGAACAAAAGCATACAAGGTTGCAATTCATTAAAAAAATAAAAAAAATCCCGGGAAAATCATAACTTGCATCGTAAGAAGTTTTGTGAATAGAACCTGATCCTTGTCCACCAAAACAGCCCTAACACCTTCAGCAAAATCATTTCGCAACGAGGACCTCAAGGCAATCCTATATTCTGTTTTCATCACCCCACTCAGCTGAATGACAGAAACATGCCATAGAAATAGGGATGTTACTTCATAAACTCTACACAAGGTGAGTACTGCAGACATAACCGTAAACAGAAATCACCAAACCCAGCTCACCGTGGACAATTCATTGTCAGATTTCCCATAAGCAGATGCAACTTTGGAGAAATAATGTTGTGTCAAGCAAAGCGAAAATGGAGCACCCTTTGCAAGACCTTGAAGAGCTTCGCTGGCCCACTCCCCAACTGGAAAATATGCAAGATAAAGAATACATGTGGAGAGCACCAAGCACAACAAATTGTTCCAAAGACAAAAGAGTACCATACATCCACAATGGTATTAGAGTTTGCTAAGCCTCCTATTCGTATACAATAGAAAAGGAGAAAGAAGAAGGAACCAACAGCTGGCAAAGCTGTCATTTCTACAGGCTAAAGGCTTTGTTTATCTTTTAGAATGCTAGTACCATATAGAGGAGACACGTGGCAGGTTGTTAGGATTCTCTGTCAGGAATGTTGGGTATAATAGGGGCATGTATAAAGTAGGAAGGGGGATTGGGTAATCTGTCAGGTTGTGAGAGTGGGGAGTTGGTCACCTCTCAGATGTGGCCTTTAGTCATCCGATATCTTCTTCCCTCATCAATACAATTCTAAATACTAGCATTCTTTATCTGGTTCATCTATCTGTTTCTCTACTTCCTCTTCTACTGACATCTATTAGCATAAGTTTCCTATCAGAGTTTTACACGTAACCAAGACAAGCACAATACATTATCTGTAGAAGTTTCAGAATTAACCCACTCACCTACAGTATCAGCACTCTGCTGATGATTTTTAAGTTCTTCAAATATCTCCTTTATTGATTTGTTTGAACTGAAGGTTGAAATTATTCGAGGTAAAAGCAATTTCAACTGGGCCTCAGACTCTGGTTGATTGCTGGACTTCCTCAAAAGTTCCTTAATGTCCTCATGTGGGTCTTGGGAACTGCGTCAACTTCGAATATATTATTTCTACAGTAAGATTTTCTTTTGAAAGTAGATATGCAATATCACCATTATGTATTATTTTTACAGAAAGATATTTTTAAGTTGGCCAGCAATATCCCTTGTACGAAATTACAAATACCATCATATAATCAGCAAAAAGGCAGTGAACTATGATCAGCAAAACTCTGCTTAACATGAAGAGGATCCAAAAACGTAATTAGTATGTTGAAACTCATTTGTCATAGATGGAACTCTTATGGCAGTTCAATTTTACCTCCAAGCATTAAGTTAAAGAATTTTATCACGATCCCAACAAGCAGGCTGATGCACACAAAACAATTATTTTAAGTTTTAACTGCTGCTATGTGCTAAAGTGAACAGCATGAAAATGGAATATCAATTAGTTAGATCACATACCAAATATTGAGAGAATAACTAAAATTTGACCAAGCCAAAATGACTAACGTACAAGGTAATTGCTAGGAGAGCTTCCTTCAATGAGCCCAGCTGGCCTGATGGCACATAATGTGATGCAATACCAACAAATAGTGCATCTGAGGGTGTAGAGATCCTCTTCCCCGTCAATCCAAGATAAGAACCTGTAAAACTTTAACACTTCAAATCACCACAATTATGAGGTTGCTTTCATTATATTTTTGTATACAGGCAGAGTATCTGGGGGTTTGAAATGGAAATACTGACAGTTGTCAACTATTTTCAGATGGCCTATGGTCTCAATTTTACTTGCACAAATTTATGGCATGATAGCTTAAAGCAGGAAAAAATAACTGAAACGGTTAAGGGAACCCAAACTCTTGAATTTCAGATACCAGAAAGCACTAATCCTGCACCGCAAAACTGATCTATATGATCAATATGTATTTTTTTTAATGCATTTATCTATATTATGAGAGTCACAGAGGGTAACAACATTGAAACATCAAGCCAATCCCTCACATAACATGATCACCAGGCCTTGAGGTCAGAAGTGGCAGGAACCAACTACTTCTCTTCTTAAGTCCGTTTTGATGCACAGATGTAGCAAAAGCACACATGGTAATGCAGCATTAAAGTATGTCTTTACAATACTGATTGATAAAGCATACAATTACTTGTATATAAAGCGAGCAATTTAAAGCCAACAGTACAAAGCATCTTCTCAATGGAATTGTAGACATAGTTTTGTCATTCCAACAAGAGGACTAAACATGCTAAAAGATTGTCTATATGATGAGAAAATCATACCAACTGATCCTTCTCCTGGAGTTTGAGCTGCTATGTATGAAAAGCCAACATCTGGGAACAAGCCAATTCCATTTTCAGGCATTGCAAGAACAGTCCTCTGCAAGCAAGTTAATGAAGCAGCACCAAAATTTAGGGATAATCAATGTGGGATGCTATCCTACATGAATTCAAGTAAGATTATTCCCGTATGAAGATTTATACCTCTGTCACAATCCGGTAGCGACCATGACCAGAAAGGCCAATCCCAAATCCCATTGTTATGCCATCCATTAATGATATATATGGTTTCTTGTACTCCGAAATTTTGCATATCAGAGAGTACTCTCCAGTAAATACCTGATATCACAGACATTTAGAAGCTCATTATCAAACTATCCAAATGCACGTATTCAAAATAAAATTTTGGATAATATAAGATGTACAAAGCAACAGCAGCTCCATAAAATTCAATTTCGGGATTGTCTACAACAAAGGTCTCTTGTAATTTTCTATCCAAGAAAAATAGCCTATATACACAAGTCATTGCATGGGCACGTGTAGACACACAATAACATCATTATGAACACTCATTAACTAAAGGACTGCAGCTTTTCATCATTCAAGTTCCATCTAAATCAATAAAACTACTACCAACTGTAGCACTTTTGTATCTTCATCATCAACTCTTCATCATTCTGATGCAATAAATAAGATCCTCTGACATAATTATAAGCCGCTATCAACATAATCTTGAAATAGAACGAGTGATATGTACTGGCTGTAAATCAGCAGTATGAACACTTAATCATTTGATGTCTTCCAAAAAGAAAGCTCCATTAGAAGCTTTCAGATGGATGGTTAAGGTCACTGTTGGCTGCAAACCAGTTTGCATTTATCATTGTATATTTTAGTTTGCATGTATTTGTATAAAGGATAAAATTTTGGTCCTACAGTCTTTCAAAGCAAATATGTTCCTATTTCTATGACAAGAACAAAAGAATAGAGAGAATTGCAATATGTCAACCACAGTTCTAAGTGCAAAATATACACATTAAAATGACCATGAAAATATTACTAACAAACATGTCTATACAGAACAACAAGACTTTTACTATTCCTGTGATTATTAATGTTAAATCCAAGTAGATATTATTACGTTTGATAGCCAATTAATAAGTACATCTGAACCAAGATGGCTATCAGAAAAAGAAAAATTAAAATTTTTAAAAGGTTTGACACTAATGTAAAAAAATTCAAAAAAGTTTACACTCAATGAGACGTTATTCCTTTTCAATATCCAATTTCAATCTCTGTGTAACTTTGGATGACAAAATACAGATCTTGGTGGCCAAAATTTGAAATGGAACCTATCAGATGGTTGAAAGAAAATAACATAATATGATCCCCTAATCACAACAATCACTCAACTCCTAAAATTATATGAAGAGAGGGTTAGGTCGAAGAACTATAAAATCAATTAGAATAGAATAGCAAGAGGAAACATGAATATTATAAACCAAAATAGCATTAACTTAATAACAAATAAATCAAGAACAAGTAGATAACTGAAAATGCATTCAATTCTCGCCAAGTAGAACAAAACAAAATGCATGCGGTGGGGGGTGTTGATAATAGAACACAACAAGACCTCAATCATATCTGACAGTTGGTTTATGGCTGTAATACTCTTGACATCCCCACCTGCAGATAAACTAAGACCTTGGTAATGAATTAGCAACTACAACAAACAATGGCTTTGGTGCTTACAACAGTCCAAAATCAAAACGGGAAAGAAGTGATAAGAAAAAGGCATGATATGCATGAGATGTTAGTATTTAAAAAGAAGAATCAGTTGCAGAGGAGTGCACAAAGGCACCTTTTGCACAAGAGGAGTGTTCCTGTCATTTCGAATTTCGGCAACAACGCCTTTAATATCCATTCCTGCAAAGGGGTCATGAGCACTCACTCTCAAGAGTCTCCTTACACTCATCAAATAGAATGCAACAACGACTAAGAAGTAAGTAAAATGGGTGAGAGATGATGATGATGATAACGCTTCTCACTCGTAAGCAGTGAAAATCAACCACACAAACACTTATATCAACACTAAACCTGCACAAAATGCGCGAGGAGAGCTCCCCTCCACTAGCACGCACTTCACTCTTGGATCCGATTCCCATTCATCAAGAAACTGCTTGTACTTAAGATCCATATCTGTGAATTGAAACGAAATAGAATTGATTCTTACCAACTCAGGAACTTGAAACAAAAGAAACTAAGTTGAGATTAAAACAAAGTGAAAAGGCAAGCGATGGAATTGAATAAAGGACCTAAGGTCATAGCGTTGAGGGCTTTGGGGCGATCGAGAGTGAGGACTGCAACGCCGTTTGGGGAAACAGTCCCTTTAACAAACTCGGAGGAGGAGGCCATGGCTACAAAGCTTCGAGAAGTAGAATAGAGGAGGCTGTTTACTTTAGCAGAAATGAAAAGGAATGACGAAGATGGAGACTTGGTGAGGACAAGCCGAGAGGCCGAGAGAATGGCTTTCATTTGTGTCGTTTGGTTTTATGTTTTAGTTTGCTTTAACTTAAATAACTGTCACATTAACATACTGGGACAGTGACACCTTTATGAAGTGCAACTTCACAGCAATAAAAAGATTAGGTAAGTAAAACTCAAAGGCTAACGAGCGTTTGGTTCGAAGGTTTGGGAATGAATGAATGGAATAATTGTAAAAAGTAGTATTTATTTTGGGGTTTTCAATTCTAAGGGAATGGATTCATTCCATTAAATTTAGGAATCCACTAAACCCTCTATAGGAGGTGGGTATCAAGTTTTCATTCTCATATAGTGGTTATTATTTATACCCCTCCCTCACATAAGCAATTTTTATTCTTAATTATATTATTAAACTCATTATTAGTATTATTATTATTATTATTATTATTATTATTTATTATTATAAGTTAATATTATTATTATTATTA
>JANZLH020000145.1:2422659-2434640 GCA_026770325.2 Erythroxylum fimbriatum
CTACGAGCCAAGCTGGTAGGCGGCTTGCATTTATTACTCTGATGCTGTGATCTGCTCTTTGTTCAAACCTCGCGGGCATGCTTGGAGAGAAACGACGTCGTCAAATAAATTGGACAGAGTAAGACAGAATAAATTGGACAGATGATTTGCGCTCGAAAAATATAGCTTGGCCGTCCCTCCCAACGACCTATTATAGAATACAATGAAAAAGCACTGAAATTTAATTACTGATTAACGATCAAACAAGCATGTTTAATCAACTTCCTCAATCTTTGGACCAGCACCGCTGCCACCAGCTGAAGGAATATCTTCATCCATACCACCGCCCATGTCTGGACCACCAGCACCACCTTGGTACATCTTGGCAATGATGGGATTGCAGATGCTCTCCAACTCTTTCATTTTGTCTTCAAACTCATCGGCCTCCGCGAGCTGGTTGCCGTCAAGCCAGTGGATAGCACCGTCAATGGCATCCTCTATCTTCTTCTTGTCATCCGGAGACAGCTTCGAACTGATCTTCTCGTCCTTAACGGTGTTCCTCATGTTGTAGGCGTAATTCTCCAATGCGTTCTTTGATTCAACCTTCTTCTTGTGCTCCTCATCTTCTGCCTTGTACTTCTCGGCCTCTTGAACCATCTTCTCGATCTCTTCCTTTGAGAGCCTTCCCTTGTCGTTGGTGATTGTGATCTTGTTCTTCTGGCCGGTTGTCTTGTCTTCTGCTGATACATTCAAGATACCATTTGCGTCTATGTCGAAGCAGACTGTGATCTGAGGAACACCCCTCGGAGCAGGAGGAATGCCGGAGAGCTCGAATTTGCCTAGCAAGTTGTTGTCCTTCGTTCTTGCTCTCTCACCCTCGTAAACCTGGATCAGGACGCCAGGTTGGTTGTCGGAGTAGGTAGAGAACACTTGCTCCTTCTTTGTGGGAATGGTGGTGTTCCTTGGAATCAAAACAGTCATAACACCTCCAGCAGTTTCCAATCCAAGAGACAGAGGGGTAACATCCAAAAGGAGCAAGTCCTGGACCTTCTCATTACCCTCACCACTCAAAATAGCAGCCTGAACGGCGGCGCCATATGCTACAGCTTCATCGGGATTGATGCTCTTGCAAAGTTCTTTGCCATTGAAGAAGTCTTGCAATAGCTGTTGCACCTTGGGAATCCTAGTTGAACCACCAACAAGGACAACGTCATGGACGCTGCTCTTGTCCATCTTAGCATCCCTTAAACATTTCTCAACGGGCTCCATACACTTCCTGAACAAATCCATGTTGAGCTCCTCAAATCTAGCTCGGGTTATAGTTGAATAGAAATCGATACCCTCATACAAAGAATCGATTTCAATGGTTGTCTGAGCCGTGGATGAGAGAGTCCTCTTAGCCCTCTCACATGCAGTTCTCAACCTTCTAAGGGCTCTGGGGTTTCCGCTGATATCTTTCTTGTTTTTCCGCTTGAATTCTTGGACGAAGTGGTTCACCATCCGGTTATCGAAGTCCTCACCACCAAGATGGGTATCTCCAGCAGTAGCCTTCACTTCAAAGATACCCTCTTCAATGGTAAGAAGAGACACATCGAAGGTACCACCACCAAGATCAAAAATCAACACATTCTTTTCTCCAACGTTAGTTGCTTTCTTGTCCAGACCGTAAGCAATAGCCGCAGCAGTGGGTTCGTTTATAATACGCATGACATTAAGGCCTGCAATTACACCAGCATCCTTGGTCGCCTGACGCTGAGAGTCGTTGAAATAGGCAGGAACTGTGACAACAGCATTCTTCACCGTTGTACCGAGATAAGCCTCAGCAATTTCGCGCATCTTGATGAGGACCATCGAAGAGATCTCTTCAGCAGCGAACTGCTTCTCCTCACCCTTGTAATTGACA
Organism: Erythroxylum fimbriatum; assembly: GCA_026770325.2. Lineage (NCBI taxonomy): Eukaryota > Viridiplantae > Streptophyta > Magnoliopsida > Malpighiales > Erythroxylaceae > Erythroxylum > Erythroxylum fimbriatum. Next base: position 2,424,542 of record JANZLH020000145.1, read on the forward strand.
ACAATCATTGGCTTATCACCAGGACCTGCAATGACCTTGAATGGCCATAGCTTGATATCACTCTGAACAGAAGAATCTGAGAATCTCCTGCCAATCAACCTCTTTGCATCTGTAAATAACAAGTAAATCCACCGTTAGCAACGATCTCAAGTCATAACTACAAACAAACATACTAAATGATAAAGGATTATACGTAAGCAGCGTAGTTACATTACAGAACCTTCTACTTGAAATGTACATCTTACAAACACGCCATGTTTGATCAAATCACTGAGCATTCAAAATTACCACGCAAAATCAAGAAACTGAACAAAAATTCTAGAGGTTTATGATATAATATCTGCATCTAACACACGATAGCTAAAAACTGAAGAAAAAAAATCAAACAACTCGGTTGCTCCGCTACAGATCTGAAAGGGTGCTGTATAACTCGCTACAAAGTAAACTAATTCAGATCGAGCACAATACAAAAGACCAACACAGGCTACACTTGACAACAATCTAACAAAAGAAAAGAAGAAGTTTTTCAACAATTAAAAAAAACTCACCAAAGACGGTGTTTATAGGATTCATGGCGACCTGGTTCTTGGCTGCATCTCCGATCAACCGCTCCGTATCCGTGAACGCCACATACGACGGCGTCGTACGGTTACCTTGATCATTAGCTATAATCTCCACTCTATCATGTTGCCAGACACCGACGCACGAGTACGTGGTCCCGAGATCGATTCCGATCGCTGGTCCCTCTCCTTTAGCCATTGTTTAAGAAACAAGCACAGATCTACAAATTGACGAACAAAGAATCGTATATCTTGGAATTTCGAATTTTCACAGTACAAACTACAAACTGAGCTAGGGGAGATAACATACATGAGGTTTATATAAGGAGTTTTCGTTCCAGAATGTTCTGTTCGTTAAATCTCAGCCGTTGAATCGTATGAACGGGCGGTTGTCAATGATTGCCGCTTTTTCTTAAACGCGTGGCTTGAGACCCTGGTCTTACGAGTCTAGGAGTTTCGAGAAATTTCGTTTTTTTTTTTTTTTACTTTTAAGAAATTTGAAAAGTAGAGAATGTTATTGAGAACATATCTGATATGAACCTCAGCGTTTCACACTATCTTCTAGTTATGCCGACGTCTTATTATTTATTTATTTTTACATGTACCGAGCTCTTATTTAGTTATCTCTTTTCTTTTTAAAATTCAGAACCTTTAAACCACCGATTATATAAGTAAAATTATTAAGATTTTTGTAATCATTTATAAAATATATTTTTTGAATAATTTATTTGATAAATCTATTAGTAATTAAGTACTAAATTTGCTTTAATTACACCTGATAAACATTTAAAAGATGTCTAGCATGACATAGATCAAGTGACATGATCCTCTTATGAGGTTTCTACAATGTAGTATAAACTTAGAAGTTAGCAGGGGATCTAGATAATGATTGCACATTCACTGCAAAGGATAAAATATGAAACACATGAATGCAAAAACTATATTGCTAAAATAGTAAAGAAATTAGGTTCCCCTACAAGAAGATAGTCAGAAAAGACATTAGGAAGGTTCCTTTTAGCCTCTCATTTGAAACTAGGCTAGTGAATAATATACAACTGTAAAATATTTCATAGTATAAGAATATGAATCAAATTCACACAAGGGCTTAGACAAGACCTAGCATCGTCAAATGTTGGGTAGTAACAAGACGAGTTGAAGGTTAACCAAAAGCAGGAAAGAGAGCAGAAAAAAACCTATAGGGAATAAGCTGCTCAGGAGGTTTGGATTAAAGGCAATAGCTCCCGCCGATATACGTAAGCAAGCGTATCAAATCACATAGATAAGCCCCCACCTGCCAGCACACAAATATGATAGATATGGAGAGTGAAGTAAACACTAGCATTATCAAGTTACAATACCTCCCCATCCGTTATGCCGCTTAAAATCTCCTCTTAGTTTTTTTAATTTTTCAAATAATTAGTACCAACTAGTGTAGGGAAACCATTGCCATTGGATGAGAAAACTAGAAAGGCAGATAGAAATAAAAAAAATCTGTAACAACTAGTTTTGCATTTAAATATGATAAAAATGGAGAAAAACAAAACCTAGAATGAGACCCATCTGTATAGAACTTCCCAAAGTTCATCTTTATATTTAACTTTACCACACTTGAATGATTGATAGAGAAGACCGAGAGAAAATTAAGGCACAACATTGAAGAGTTCTTGGTAGAGTTATATTCTTGTCCATCCACAATAAGGTCTTAGTTGGGGGCTTCGACCCATAGAGAATATAATGGCTTTCAAACTTAAACACATGTGGTATGGTTTATCTCTCTTTTCAAGCATACTAACTTGAGTTAGATTGATGAGGATGGTGTGATTTGACCTCTCATTCATGGCTATCTGAGGACACCATCACCTTTTTCTTTCCTTTTGGCAGAGAAGAAATGGAAAAATAAAAGGGGATATTTGAAGCTCTAAGAAGGATATGCATAACAGGGTTTGACAAGAATCATTCCTCATTTTTTTGAAGATGACGAGCTGTCCACCTTCATTACCTAAGATGAAGAATTAGAGGCTGAAAAATAGAGGGAAGCAAAAAGTGGGAAAATGATTTTAGCATCTAATGCCCAACTTATTATGTATAATCATCTTAATTTATTATCTTTATCATCTAATAGATATTTATCTATTATCTTTATATTATTAAGTAAATATAGTAATATTTATAATAAGTAGAGATGCTCCAATGATGCCAATAATATTTATAGTATTTAAGGAGAATCAAGTCGAGTGATTTAGTGGAGAGGAGCACACTACATATAGTAGTGAAGGCGTAGAAGAAAGGCTTGAAGTCTCTGGTCTTCCTCACTATCCACCTCCATGTCCTACTCTTCTCATACAATATGGACTCGTATGTTTTAATTTTACTAAATAAAAATTGGTAGGTAATTTAATTTGATATATTCTGAATACTCATGAGTAAATAGAAAATTTTATATTTTAAATATACATTAATAAATAACTATATAGATAAATATGTAACATTAGTAAATACTCTTTAGTAAATAGGCTACTGGAACTATGACAACAATTCTAGATATTGCATATAAAAGACTTTAGTGCAACCATTTTTTAAAATTTTGTTGCCTTTTCTTATATGTAGCAACAAATTATTATTATTGTTACCTTTTAATATTATTAAAGGCAAAAACTTTAAAACGGTTTCTTTATATTAATTTTTAGCTAAACATTTTTAAACTGTTACCAACATGTCATTGTCTAAAGCTCTTTTTGCCCTAGTGATCTTGGGAGAACACTGAAACCTTTATATATACAACAACTGCCAAAACATTATGAATTAAGATATAACAATCTTTGGGGAATGTAATTGTTCTATATGTACCAACAATAAAGGGAAATTAACTTGGTATCATAAAGCAATATGAACGTAATGAAGTATTTTTTAAAGTTGAAGTGTTTATGGAATGAGTTCATTTATCTCATACTAATACCACAATGTTGAAGCGAAGCAATAAAGGAAATAGATTATCTAAGTGAGTTGAATCATTTGATGCAATTTTTCATGGGCCTAAATGACAATTATGATAATATAAGGAATCAGATCCTTGTCATGGATCCTTTGCCAAGTGTTAATAAGGCATGCTCTATGTTGCTATGAGTTAAATAATAGAGAGTGATTTATAATGCAATCTTAGAGTGACTTATAATGCAAAGATCATGTGAGTATACTCCACAAAATAATAGATTAGTTTAGAGAAAACATAAACATCTTCTTTAGATCCTCAGAGCTTTATTATTTTAGGCTTCTTTGCAAAAAGATTATATGATGAGGTCATCCTAACATGTACCTATTTGGTTAATCATTTACCCTATCCTCTTTTTAACTAGAAAAATCCTTTTGAAATGATCTATGGTGATGCCCTATCATATGAGCATTTAAGTATTTGGCTACTTATTCTATACCACGAACACCAAACCATCTAAAGATAAACTTGACCCTAAATCACAAAAATGCCTTTTCCTTAGTTACAATTTAGGACAATTAACTTTCAAACTTTATACACAAGCCATCTTGATATCCAAAGATTTTATATTTTTATGAAACCACGTATCCTTACCAAACCTTGTTTGCCCATTCTTACAACTAGTGAAACCACATATCTTTGTTGACCCTTCTCTAATACCATGAAGAAAAATAAAAGCTATGTCGAGAAGAAAGCTATAAACTTATATAAGGAAAACTTATAACTGTCAGTTAATAAAAATATGTTACAAAGCTAACAAATTCCTAACTAATCTTAACCAAGCATGACTATAACTAAGTTAACTAAGCTAATATAATTAACTATAACTATTTGTTCTTATAAAAATCTTAACTTATATATTTTTCAACTGTCGATCTTAAATACAAAAAAAGGATTGAAGTAAATCACTTGTTAGTAGTCTTTACGTACAATATACAAAATGCACAAGAAGGGGGTTGAATTGTGTATCCTTTTCGTGAATACAAGCCCCTTTGATATTCCTTTGAAAACTATTTTTTTCAACGCTATTAAGCGAATATCAAAATGTTTATACGAAAATATCTATGTGATTAAATCGCAAATAACTTCTATATACTTATATAAGAACAATAGAAATTAACGTAGAGAGTTAGAAGATGGACACGATGATTTTATCCTGGTTCACCCCAAACCTTGGGCTACGTCCAGTTCTCAGAATTCCTCTGAGATTTCACTAAACTTCTCCAAAGTTGCAAGTATTCTTTCCCTTTTAGAGCCTCTTCAGGTCTCTTACACAAAGTATTATTTTTGATCTCTTAGCCTCTTTAGGCTTTCAGCTTTTCCTTTCTCTCACTAGAAAGATATTGCGAGCTTTGTTACAGTAAAGATTGCTCTCGTGTTTTGCACAACGAATATATACTTTTTAACTTGAAAGATAAATGGTGAAGTTCAAAAACTAGATCAGTCTTCGACTACGACTTGTATTTATAGCCTTCGTCTCTAACTGCTTCTTGATAACTGCTTCTTGATAACTGCTTCTTCTTTCTTGTAGAAACCGTTATTCAGTTGAGTTCTGTAACTAACTCCAACTGACTAACCGTCCGATGTACTATCGTGTCTTCGTCTTCGTATCGTCTGTGTTTTTACTCTTCTTCTGTGTTTTCTACTTCTGTGTATTCCACGCTTCTTTTGCGTTTGTTTCTTCTGTGTTTTCTGTGCTTCTTTTGTGTTTTTCGCGCTTCTTCTGGGTTTTCCGCGCTTCTTTTGTGTTTTGCTTCTTCTGTGTTTTTCGCGCTTCTTCTGTGTTTTGCTTCTTCTATCTTTTGCCGCTTCTTCTGTCTTTTGCTTCTTCTGTCTTTTGTATCTTCTGTCTTTTTACTTCTTCTGTGTTTTGCTGCACGCTTAACATACTTATCAAAATAGTTCATTTATTTATAATATTATTATTATTTGATTGTCACCAAAATTATTAGACGTGAAGTCATTTTGACTTAACAATCTTCCGCTTTTTGATGATAACAAATAATCATAATTTTAGAAAGATAAACGAATATTATTTATATAAGAAGATATCAAACTTCTTTTTCTTGTCTCTGGTCTCCCCATGTTCTAGCTTTCTTCGCTTCTGCTCTTCTCTTCTCCTATCTTTCTTCTGCTTCTTCTCTTCTCCCCCTATTTGTTATTAATCAAAAATCTTTATCGAAGATGCTTCATAATTTCAAAGAACATTCGTTGCATATTAGTGTGGATCAACTTGAGGTCTTCTTCCATAGAAACTCGTAAATGAGCTACTTCCTCATGTAAATCACCCATCGAGTCACACAGATCATCAACCTTGTCATGAATTTCTTCAATTTCCTTGACTAAAGCTTCAAGAGTCCCCTGCTGTATGTGACTAACTTCTTCCAAACCAATAGTAGGATCATGTTGGGGTGTTCTTAATGCAAGGAAGTTTGTAGCAACAGATTGTTTTGAAGGTAAAACATCTAATTCAATGATTGTGAAAACAGGAGGTTTGAAAGATAGTTTTCCTTTAGAGAGATCAACGTCATCAGGTCTAGGTATCTTTAGAACTAGTTTTCCAAGAAGGTGTAGTATATCTTTAATTGAAGATATACAACTCAAGGGTCTAAAGTGCCTAATCAGATACATAAGAGTCTCTAAGTTGAAACTAATATCTTCAACCCTGATAGTTCTGTACTGCCCTTCTGTTATTCTACCCACTACCTGAAAAGTTTCATCTGTGGTAAAGTGGCCACACTGACTTCCTTATGCTTTTGAGATATGATGTGAAACATAGATTCCTCTCGGTTGAGCTACATAACATGCCTCATCTATGTTCCTCACTTCTGCTTCTATCTGATCTTCTGAAAGATCACCTGTATTTCCTTCTGGATACATTTTCTTCTTCCCTTTATCTTCATTGCGTACAATTGAAGGTCTTGGCTGTATGTCTGGTACAATCTTGATCACTCTTCTTTTTGTGATTGGGTAAATAGTATACCTCTCGTTTGTCTTCTGTGTTGGATATGGTTCTAACTTTTCATCTTGTAGAACACCATACAACCTTTTCTCTCTGGGATTTAACAGATGTATTGATCGACTACTTACCAGTATTGGCTCGAATTGTACCTTAACCAACCTTCTCAAAGGTTCTCTTATAATGATTGAGCTTCTACTCCTGACAGGTACAACTTCTTCAATCACCTTCAGTTTCAAATCCTCTTTTCTCATAGGTTGAGAAGCATTAAGTTGAGCTGAACTGTGTTCAACTAACTTTTTCTTTTGTGAAACATCAGTTGAAGTACTCTTTTTCTGACTGGTCTTCTGCTTCTTACTTTCTTCTACCAGTCTAGAAGGAGGTTGTTGTTGAGGTTTCTTCCTTTCAAACTCCAACTTCCTCTTAATTTCTATTTCTTTGGTCAATTTTGTCGGCTACTCTTGCAAAATTGAGACTAAAGATCTAGTTACCTATGGTGCTTTCTTTCCAGAGTCTCCACCAAGAGTCAACCCTTTCCTTTTCTTCTGCTCTTGTTGACGCAGGGTTACTAGTCTTGGTTGTTTGGATTTTTTGGAATGAAGTGTCTCCCCCTTTCTCTTCAAACACGCTTGTTTTTCAGACTGTTGCTCTTGGCTTTCTTCTCTGTGAGAAATCGTCTTAACTTTCATTGATTCAATTGACGATTTCTTCTTTTCTTCTATAGACATTCTTCCAGAACTCATAGACTTCATTCAGGTAAACTGTTTCACGGACCTGAAAGAAGTTGTTCGATCCAGCTACATCAATCTCTGGTTCGATGTCCATCTGGTTCTTCTTCAAGGAATCGAAATCAATGTGCCTTCCATAAATCATTGATTGCTCCATTTTTTTCTGTAGTCAATAAAAACTAAACGCATGAATGTATTTCTCAAAGTGATGATGTTAGTTTCTGAAGTTGAGAGTGTGAGCAAGGAGAACTTGATATCAAGAACAGAGTAATGAAATGTTTTGTAGTTGATTTCAGGGTATTTCAAGAGTATTCTAGAGTAGGTGATATTCTCAAGGCTTTGAGAAGATTTTCCTCTAAAACTTTCTTACGAAAGAAATTACCGTCTGTAACTTACTGTTACTATTACCTTGAAATCTTATGACTTTTTATCTTCTTTACTAAAAGGATCATCTAGGTCATGACGTGTCAGATGATTGGTCACTTAACACTACCATATTTAGGTTTCGTCTGATTTCTTTAAACCTTTCTTCACTCAATGACTTAGTGAAGATATCTGCCCATTGATAATTTGTCTCAACAAACTATAGACTGATGATCTCCCTCTGTATGTAGTCTCGTAGGAAATGATGTCTAACTTCAATATGCTTTACCCTCGAGTGTTGTGTTGGATTCTTCAATAGGTTGATAGCACTTGTGTTGTCAGAGAAGATTGGGATTTGTTCTTCTTGTATTGAATAATCCTCTAACTGGTATTTGATCCACAACGTCAGTGAGCAACAACTTGCAGCTGACATATATTCAGCTTCTGCAGTGGATAGAGCAATTGAGCTTTGCCTCTTATTTAACTAGGAAACTAAGTTGTTGCCAAGAAAGTGACAACCTCCGCTCGTGCTCTTCCTATCAATCCTGTCTCTAGTGTAATCAGCATCACAATAGCCAATTAACTTGAAATCTTTACCTTTCTCATACATTAAGCAAAGATTAGTAGAACCTGATAGATATCTCAAAATTCTTTTGATAGCTATATAGTGAGATTCTCTAGGATCTGCTTAAAATCTTGCACACAAACAAACACTAAACAAAATATCAGGTCTGCTTGTTGTAAGGTAAAGTAAAGAACCAATGATTCCTCTAAAAAGGGTTTGGTCAACCTTTTTACCAGCTTCATCCTTAGATAAAAGGTTTGAAGGATGCATAGGAGTTGACATAGGTTTCACTTTTTCCATTCCATACTTAACCAACAGTTCTTTGATATATTTCTGTTGATGAATAAAAATCTTTTCTTTTGCTTAACTTGTAACCTAAGAAAGAATTTTAATTCACCCATCATGCTCTTCTCAAATCAATTCTTCATCAAATTCTCAAAACTAGTACATAGCTTTTCAGACGTTGCACCAAAGATAATATCATCAACATATATTTGTACTATGATGAAATCATTCTTAATGCATTTTCTAAATAAAGTCTTATCTACATGTCCTTTTCTAAAATCATTCTTAATCAGAAAAGAACTTAGACGATCATACCAAGCTCGAGGTGTTGGACCCTATTTCCGGAGCCCAACATCCGGAGTCATAAACCTTGAGCTTATTACCTTGCGGGGTCATTAGCTAACATTCCACAAGGGTGGTGTGCCCATACCAAACAATCACCAAAATCACAACTTGACTTCTTCAAAGAAATTGTAGCTCTAAGTTTCTAGTTTGTTTTGAAGTAAGAATCATCTCAATCGGAGTTCTACAACTCAATATACGCTTAAAAAGCCTAAGCGTTTTCGTACCCAAACCGACGTCTCACTTTCTCTAATGCAAACTTTCTCAAAACAACTCTAAAAGACACAAATTTTTATGGAGAGATAGTAAACGATGTTAGGAAACCATTTCTTCAATAATCACTTCATTTGGGGGCTGGATGAGGAAGTTAAGCCTGAAAGAAATCGAACATGTTAATACCCTCAATCAATTTGTACCTATCAATATAGATGTCAGATTGAGTTCGTTTTTGAACCATTTGAAAGAAGACTGCTAGATTTCATGAAGACCACAAAGTAAGATTCTGCCTCTAAAAGGATCAAAAATCGCAAGTTCCTAAAGTTGTCCCGTGAATGTCCATTTAACAGACATTGTCGGGATTGGAAGCCCTTTTCACCCGAGAAGGGGGCAAAGCTGAGGGTCCTTTTTAACCCGTAAAGGTCCGTTAAATGGACCTAAAGTCCATTAAACAGACATGGGGCTTTCCTAAACTCCTCTAAAACCCCTCCTATGCTTCCTACATCCAATCTAACATCATATTCACTCAATATCTCCCCAAATTCAATTCTTCTAGTGCCAAATCACTTCATAACTGTTAAGTCAAAATTGACTTTACGTATTGAATGATTTTGATGACAAACAAAAAGAAGACAAAATGAAAAATAGACGATATACACACTAATGAAAATCAGATGGAAGCAGAAAACAGACGGAAGAAAAAGCAGTCGAAGCAGAAAACAAACGGAAGAAAAATCAGACGGAAGCAGAAAACAGACGGAAGAAAAAGCAGAGGAAGCAGAAAATAGACAAAAGCTATGCGTAGATAAATCAAACAAAAGTCTAGGAGAAAAAGCAGACAAAGCTATGCGTAGATAAATCAAATGGAAGTCTAGTAGAAAAAGCAGACAAAGCTATGCGAAGAAAAAGCAGACGGAAGCCTAGTAGAAAAGCTGACGGAAGCTTTACGAAAAGCAGACAAAAGCTTATACGAAGAAGAAAAACAGACAAAGCAAAAAGCAGACGATACGAAAAGCAGACGAAGGAAGTCGGAAGTATCAGTCTGAGGAAGTTACAGAGCGCAACTGCCTAAACCGTTTCTTTAAAGAATCA
>JANZLH020000145.1:2470472-2481716 GCA_026770325.2 Erythroxylum fimbriatum
TGATATCAACGAAATATAGCTTTGTATATGGATATAAATTATGGTATTGTGTATGATGATAATGAAGTGTGGAAATGCGTATGGATGTTGTCAATGTTGACTGCAAAATTGGGTATGGATCAAGGTGAAGTTGAAATATGGATTGAGTAAGAATGAGACTTCATTTGAAATTGTATAATTGAAGGAGTAATCCGTTTAAGTTGATAAGCATTAAATGAGAATATTCCATATACATATAAGTAAAACACTATGGACAAGAAAGATAAGCATGTTATGAATGACTAGTTGTGGTTTAGTATGAAGATTAAGAATAAATGGAATTTAATAATTTGATGAACTTCAATTGATAGTTAGATGACATAAGTTTGATGTTTGAGTTTGTATGAAGTGAATTAGTATGATAAGAAGTGGAAATTTTGAAGTTAATAAGTGTTTATGTTGTTAGGAAGAAGTTAGGAAGCATGAAAGAAGATTTGAGGACTTTGGGGGAGCCCCATGTCCGTTAAACAGACACGGGAGTCCGTTTAATGGACCTTCTCGGGTCATTTGGGACCCTTTGCATTCCCCATGTCCGTTAAACGGACATGGACTGTCTCGGGAGAAAAATGCAGTTTGGCTTATTCATGTCCATTAAACGGACTCTGGAAAGATGATGGATTTTGACCCTGTTAGAGGCCGAATCAGGTTTGTGGTCTTCATGAAAGTTTTAGATCTTGAAGTTATCTTTCTAATGGTATAAAAACGAAAGCAATCCGACATTTTTGCTGAAGGTTATGGCATTCACGCCAAAGTATGTTCAAAGTGAATTTGGGTTTGAACATGGTGTACTCTTTTTATCATAACTCCCTCATCCGACCTCCGATTGAGGTAATTTTTAGACAAATAGTGTCATAAGACATGTAGGTATCTGGAAATGAAAATTGGTATCATTTTGAGTTGAATTGAGAGAGTTTGAATTAAAATAAGTGAGAGGTCGGATAGGAGAGCATGTTTGAGGTATGAGCACACTTCGGTATTTTGATGATATCTTGAGTTGTAGAACTTCGATTCAGGTGATTCTTGTGCCAAATCAAACTAGAGACTTAGAGCTATGATTTCTTTGAAGAAGTCAAATCGAAATTAAGGTTTTAAGGTTTCCAAATTCTGTGCACAAGTAGGAGAAATGAGTTCAAGCATGGTGATTAGGTAGCATGGGCACACCATGGAAGATATGTGAGTTAATTTTGGAACGTTATGAGGATGAAAATTAATTGATGATGACTATTAAGGGTTCAAATAGATTAAGAATGAAAAAAAAATTTACATGGCTAATTAGGGTTCTTGGCAACAACCCTTCAAGGTAATTTGTTCATGATTTTCGCAAGAAGGTTGGGTTCCAGAAACGGGATCCAACATTCTCTGTAAGATTCATAAATTTTGAATCCTCAATTAGGGCTTTGCTAATCTTTTCATGCGAAACTGATCTTAAATTCAATAGCTAATAGTACTTTGATTTGCCTAAAATTCAACTCAACATTCTATGCTCTTCATTGCACTAGATTTGTAACCTCAATATCTAAATTTATGCTATTCCATTATTGAATTTTCTGTTCAATGCTTCATATTACAACACTAGCTTTACTGAGAAATACTCATTTATACATTATAATCTCTAAGTAACTCTATCCATTATCTTAAACTTTAATGATTTGTACATTTATATATATCCAAATTGTTTCATTATACATATAATATCTCGAAGCTTTCAAAGCAGTTATTTTGCAACAATTTCTAAATCATATTTCGAATAATTCCACTCATGAGACTCTAATTGTCTCCATGCATATGAAATCACTTTATTATGTTATAACAGATTGCATCTTAATCTTTGGTGCGAAATATCAATATATATCACATAATCTCCAAACCTAAACGATATAATTAACATTGGTATTATAATTCCTCAAAATCCTTTTTACATTCATTAGTTCATATGATTTACACGTTTTTCCTCAAACATTTTTGTCAAAGGGCTAAGATCAGTAAAAACCCCTTAACAACTTCTGGTAGTGTCTAATTTTTAGCTAAATCTAGAAACTCTGAATCTCTTATATACTCATTGGAGTTTCTCACTTCATCATTACCTCCATTTTCTCTTTGGGTCTCTTAATATGCCATGTTCAGATACTAAACGACCCAACATTTTATTTGAACAAGCTAAGATTCAGTCTTATCAAATTCGGCATATAGTTGTTTCTACCTTTTATGATATGTAAGATTCACCTTAAGTATTCAAAATATTCTTCTCAACTTTTCGAATACATTCAATATATCATCTATGATCATAGTCACTAATTGATCCAAGCAAAATTGGGACACTTTATTCTTCAATACTATGATATTGTCGGGGGTATTGTTAACTCAAACAGATATTGCCAAAACTCAATGTGCCCATGATTAGTTCTTGTAATTCCTTAAGTAACTAATTCCTCAATGAGGTAATATTATCTCTTGTTGTTATTATTATTTTTTGGTTTCCCAATTGACTTATTTTTTGGAATTATTTTCTCAATTCATTCGATTTCCTCTGATTTCATATTGACTTATTCTAATGTCTGTTCATTCATACTAGTTTCTCCACACATTTCAATTTATTTGCAATCTTAACTTCCTGTGTTGATAACACATTCATCAAATCTAATATGTATCCCCTGAACATATTTACATAGAATATAGTGTGGACCTAAGTTCTCCTCACGTTAACAGTAGCATCTCCTCAAATTCAAGAATTCAATCACATATTTGAATGCTTTACACAAACAAAATGCATACACTCTCAGTAGCATATTTTACCTCTTATGCCTTGAGTCTCTGTTAAAAATGGGACTCCAATATTCACTTTTGATTCATTACATATTCATTTCTGATTTGTTCCTTCATTGATCATTCTTAAAAATAAACCATTTGGTCTACTTAACCTCATTCGGTGAAATTCTTCTTTGAAAGAAGATTTCTTGCTACTATCATCTATGTTGTTCACGTAATCCTTACCAATCAACTGTTTTCATCATTCCTTATCAGCCATTCTTAATACCTCAAGAAGATCAATTTCAACTATTCATAATATCTCAATAAGATCGATTTATGTCATAAATTATATGATCAGAATATCCTTTATAATAAGGCTTAGTGAAGCATTATTCAGATTCATTTACTCTTATACCTTGGTATATACCATCAAGATCATTTCATCTTATCTAGAGATGTATTTATGACAATTCACCACTTAATAACTCATGCTAAGGATACCTTAATCTCATTTGATTCTGGACAACACTTCTCCTTTTGTGCCTGTCCTCGATCGCGGGAACTATGCGACGATCGTGGCCTTCTTCTTTTTCCTCAAATTCCTTACACATAGTAACATCATTAACAATCTCAGTTTATCCCTGATTGATCACTATAAGCCTTTTCATGTATTACTCTAATTCATCTTAGACTTTGAACCATGGGAACTATGACTAACAAATTTTCAATAAGTCATAGATTGCTTCCTATATCATCTCCACATATATAATACATATGTGCTCAATATTCTCACTTGTCATGGTGATCCCATTATTAGATATGTACTCACAAAACTTAACCTTGACAACTTTTACATATGTCGCCATCATTATCTCACCTTCCAAATACCGTTATATCGTCATACATACGTATGTTCACAATCAATTCATAATTATAGATGCATAATCATCCTGAAATTCTAATCTCAATTCTACTAACATATTCTCATAGTGGATCATAACTCTTGTCACATTAATCAAATAACCATTTCAGTTTCAAGTTCATCTTCTTAAGGTCATAATAAATTTTTTTTTCATTCCATTCTACTTGTATACTTTAATCTCATCACTTCTACTTATATCTTTATTTTCCTCAAACAATCTACGACAATGCTTTCACATCTATATCACATTCGAGGATATATCACCACAGTACAATATTGATATCATATTCAATAATATATCCACTAATACAATTGCGTTGAATCTTTATCTATCATATCGAACCATATACTATTCCTCATTTCTAGATATCCAAAAACTTTTATTTTCTCACATTCTGAAAGATCATCATTCTTCTCACTATTTCTATCAACTTAAATGCTTAATAAATGTTCATGCGTGTGACCCATGTAAATGCGACTCAGACTGGGGATCAGTTGCTACTGCCTGCTATGACATGTCTAAAATGCATGTATCTCGACACATAGTTTGAAAAAATTGCCCATGTAAGATACCAAATTTGGGCTCTGATACTAAATTGTAGCACCTCACTCTCATAGGGCATATCCCTGAATATACCGATGGTATTCGAGAACATACTCCATAAGGGTGACATGCTAAAACAGTCAACAATCAAACTCATAACAATTTTTTTTTAAATAATGCACGCATATGCGGAAAATCAAAAATCAATTTCGGCCCGTTTTATTCATAAACATTTTCAATCACAAAAGTTACAATCATTATATAACTCATCATAATTTCGCTGGTCACTGGGGCCTATTTTAGATTCAAAACATTTTAGTCATAATGTCATTACATTACAAAATCATTCATATACACATTGTACAGTATTTGTGAATACACATTTTGATACAAAACAATGAAATACATATGCAGGCGCGAACTAATCCCGACCTCTATTTCTTACTCGAATGTAGTGGCTAGACTCCCATTTTTCTAACGTGGTAACTCCTCTTAGCCTGAAAAATATGGTTGCAATTTTGGTGAGTTTTGCAAACTCAGTGAGGTAACCATCTTCCATGGTTAACTCAACTCATACAACATATCAACATATATATAATCACATAATTCATATCATTTCATTTATCATTTAGCATCACATATCACATTTAGAGTAGTCAAATTGATCATTTCAATCATTTAAAATACACATATCAATTATAAATGCAATGCACATGAGACTCACTTTTATTTATTACTTTTTTGTGACCGAGTTCCTTTTTACTAACTCATATCCCTTGTGGATACCGAGCTTATATCAGATAATGTCCCATATCCCTTAGTTGATACCGAGTATAATAATAACTGAGCCAGAGGCTCTTATCAGATTCTGAGCTTTAAGCTCTTTTCACTGGTGACTCCGATCACAACTGCTTTTATCTTTCATGCATTCATGTAATGAAATGCATTACATTTACATATTTTTAAACAGTCATCAGATTTCAGTTTCACATTCAGAACACATTTATCATCGGACCTTGGTCCGACATTTAACAAAAATGTTGAGTACACTTATTTTAGTCATATTCACATACAATGAGCACTTCCAATATCTTATTCATGCATCAAACACCTTAGACTTTCAAAGTCCAGAATCAACACAATCACATTCACAAAATAATTCAATGCAGAATTTAAAACAACAAATAATCAAGTGAGACCATCTAGGGTTCTCACAGTACGCTCCAGATTAGCATTAGCTTCCATGATCTGGAAACGTTTGGATGCGGACGTTCTATCCTATTTCATCATTATGCAATATAGATATTGCACACACATTATTAATTGCACAATCTTATGAACACTCAATCACTTACATATGTAAATGTGTTGTGTATAATAGATGCTCAATGACAATCCTAGATATGTTATCTAAATTCACATCTTATGCTCATTCTCATTTCATAATTCATATATGTCTAGTTGAACTTAGGTTTACACTTCATTTATACATGATCATTCTAAGTTCACGATTCAATCCTTATCTTTTATATGTGTCTAGCTTATCCTTAGGCTTACACCTCAAGAACACTTGGATATTCTATTATCATAACTTAATTTCTTGTCATTCCTTTTCTAACATTATATGCTCTTATAATACCCAATTCTTATTCACATTTAAGCACTTCATACATATTACTCAACTCCTTTGAAACAAAACTATAATCATATGAACATCTTCATTCCCATTATACTAATGCCTTTGGTACTTTGATATTATCAATTCATTCACTATGTTATAACCTCCATTATCACTTCAGACATATCACACATTAGTCATTTAATCCAAGCATCATTCTAGGTTCAATTCAAACCCCATTCTAGCCTAAATTAAGACCAAATGGCCAGTGAATGTTTGCTGGGTGGACTTCCATGTCCGCTAGTCCGCTAGCGGACCTTTACGGGTCACTTACAGAAATATGAAAATTTGACCCTCTAGAAAGCAAAATCTCTTCTCAAGGTCTTCATAGAAGTTGTAGAACTCAAAGTCCTCTTCAAAAGCATACTTAAAGTACCTTAATCCGAGTTATACATAAAAAGAAGTTATGCCTCTTACCCCAATATATATCCAATTGCATCCTTAGTTTCCAGATTCCTAATTCTTTACTTATTACATTCAACATCATATGCTTGGTCTATCATTTCTAATTTAATACTCATCATTTTCCCATCATTCTTAACTCCATTTCAACTCAATATCATCCATAAACAAAATATAGTCCATGATTGATCAATGAACACTAAAAACAGAACATATACATATATACATTCATCTTCAACTTTCTGCACATATTCATCTTCATTTCCACTTTTATTTCACTTCTAACTATCACCTTAATTCATCTTATTTCAAGAGCATAACTCAACATCTTGGTTAACATAAATTTAAATTTCATTATACCCTTAATTCACAACTTATAAGATCTACATAACAACTCATCACTCATGGTTTTCATACTCTCAAAACAGAACACAAACACATGTATTAATCCATCAATTTACTCCACCCAGTACTCAACTTCAAGTCAATCTTTGAAACTCTTAAAGATGGAATTTGAATTTGATGTCTTCATGAAAATGTAGCCATATGTCTCTAATTTAATCCAAATCAAAATTCATTCAATTTGGATATCTGAATATCATTTCATGGCTAAAATATAGATGCATATCTAGCGGAAATGTTACAGCTAACTTATTCCAGCACATTTTAAACACCATTATCACTTTGTCTCTAAACTTTCATCCTAGTTCTTCTCTTTTCAAGACACTGCACTTGCCTTTTCTTTAACTTCAATACTCAATCCAATCCATTTCTAAAATAACCAATAATCCATGTTTTTGTACATCAAAAACATAACATGAAAATATCCATTCACAACTCAATTTTTCTGCACTTCTTTCTACCTCATTTTTGGATTCATTCTAACTCTAAATCATCTCAATACCAAATCATACATTATTGTTCATAAATCATAGAAAAATAAGATATAAACACATTCATTTCTTTACGATCATTTTATCACCAACTATCATCATACATGCTTCATTTAACAAATCAAGAAGAGTAATACTTATACTTACTTGTTTAGCTTCATTGTCTTCAAATAACACTTAACCCTAGCTTCTCCAACATATAAGATTATCATCATCATTCAAGGTAGAAGGGTTAGGTCTTCTAGTAACAAGATGGAGAAGAAAACAAATCTTGAAGAACAAAGTGAAAGAGTCAGACAAAAATCAACATGATAAGGATGGTAAGAGTTTCGTAGATGGAGAGAAGAATGAGATGATAAGAGCAAATGAAGAAAATGAAGAAAAGAAGCAAGTGTCGCAAATGACAAGTGAAAGACCACAATATGGTCTTTAATTTAGGTAAAAGAGTAGTAAGTGGTGAGTGGTAGTGTGATTGAGCCCAATTTTATCATATAAATTGGTGACACTTTCATGGTTTTTAATATCCTTTTTGACTCTTAATTCCTAATTTTACGTTTAAATTAGTCCTTGAGTGTGTGCTTATATTTTATGCAATTTGATAGTAAAAATTGTTAAAAATTGACATTAATTGCATTATAAATTTTTCTAAGGACAATTAATACTGCAAATTGCTATTTTTAATTGTAGGAGCCTCAACGAAAAAGGAGTCAATGGGCTGAAATGGAGTCAACTGAGGACGTGAGCTACAGGATGCTCGCCGCGGCAAGCAAGACTTGCCGCCGTGGTGAAACATAAAGGAAAAGCTCGCCGTGGCGTAAATTGATTATTTCGCCACGGCGAAGGATCCAACAAATGTACGCCGTGATGAACTATTAGAAACCCATACCAAAATTGGAAAATTCTCTCACTGTTTGACCCGACCCACATCCACCTCGTTAAAAACCTACCAGTTGGTCAACAATCATCGGAAGAGAGAAGACACCTCGATCGATACACACTCATCATCCACCTCTCACTCTTGACCTTCATCGATCAACTCTGACAACCTTCACTGTCAACTTCATCGTCTGTTGTTGCTGCTTCCATGGGTGCCTTCGGTGTCCTTACGGTCGAAGTTATGCGCGGCTAAATCATCATTTACTCTTGAAGATGTAGCGATGGCTTGAGTCCGATGCACTTCAAAGGGGAGTAGTTATACATTGTCAGATTTAACTACATTGTTATGGACTTCTGAGTTAGGGTTTATTGTCGTGTAGTTAGATTTGCTTGATTAGAGTTTAATCAAGTGTTGAACAATGTTTTGTGTTATGGATTTTCTTTTGTAGAATTCGGATGCTTAATATATGAAGTTTCTTATATGTCTTTGTGGTGATTGTGTTAACTCTCTTTTATCTACCTAGTTATGTTTGATATTGAGATTAAGCTTGATCCATATTGACCACTTGCATTAGCTCATCCTTTAATACACACTAAGATGCATGTAACAAGGTTTTGATAAATGGAGTTCATTGATTAAAACCTTGGACTTAAATAGTTCTTTAAGGTTCATCATTTGAAAACTTAGTGATTTTTTCTCCTAGAAAGATTTGTTTTCAACTATGATAGCCAAAGCTTGTTTTCAAGAGGATTCTACCAATTTGATCATTTTTTGAGTTTTTAATTTTGTTTCCCAAAATCCAAACGAATACTTTTATATACTTTTCTTTCAATTAGTTAATTTAGTAAAGTTTCTGCTAATGATCCAAACCCCCTTTTTATCAACATAGTTTGCATTTTCGACAATTAGGCTAGCTTAGATCATTTGCTCTAGGTTCCGATTAAGAGAGATGACTCGAGGTTGCAGCCTATATTGCAATCCGTGGAATTAAATTTTTGATTCGGTTTTCAAGGGATTAATCTTAAGATCAAATGAGAGCCGGTCAAAATGGCGTCGTTACCGGGGAACCAAGCAATTGGTTTTCTTTAGGTTAGCCATTGTCATCTTTGTTTCTCTTTGATAATAGGAGCCTTTTCCTTTAGATTTGATTTTAGAAAGTTTAATTTCATACTTGTCCATAGTATAGTTTTTTTAAAATTTTCCTTTGCATAGCATACATTTAGAAAACACAAACAAAAGCATACTTTCACAGTTGGATTTTTCATACTTATCATCATTCATACATACCCATCTTCATACATACTCTTACACTCCATACACTCAGATCCTTTACATCTCACTTTTTATTTGAGTTTGTGTGATTGTGAGTAAATTTTTTTACAATTTCTTTCATTTTAATTTTTTTTGTGCATGCCCCGGAGAGCTAGACTTGTTCCTTTCCAACCTGAGATTGAGAGACGTTTAAGGAAGATTAGAAAAGAGAGGAGAGAACAAGAAAGAAGTAGGGTAGTTGAAGAAGAGGAATCAAGCCAACCAACCAGTGGAAGTGAGTCGAGAGAGAGAGTGATCATGGCTGAGAACCCCGCTTTCCTACAAAATCCCAGCTTTCAGACAAACCAACCTAGAAATGGAGATAATGGAGGAAATGGTGAGCATGAGAGAGTAGGAGAGAATAGTAGGAATCAAAGATGTAGAACTATTAGGGAAGCGACAACTTTTGATGTGAACTATGATCTATTTACTACAGCTTGCCCTAATTTTGATGTTAATTTTGAAATGAAAGGATTACTTATTAATTATCTTCCTAAATTTCATAGTTTGGAAGTAGAGGATCTCTATATGCATCTACAATCCCTGTCAATGATTTGTCAGAGTATGAAACCAGTGGGAGCCTTACTCGATCAAGTTTTGTGAAAGGTTTTTCATTTGTCCTTGGAAGGAAAAGCACTGGAGTGGTACATGAGTCTCCCGAGGCATGTGGCAAATGCTTACCACAGCTGGGCCAATTTGAGGAAAGCTTTGTTGGAGAAATATTTTCCCGCCTCAAGAACTTCATCAATGAGGAAGGAGATTTATTCAGCTTGCCAGGATTATGATGAATTTCTTTATGATTATTGGAATCGCTACCAAGATCTTCTATCAAGATGCCCCCATCACCAAATTCCTGATCAATAGTTAGTACAATACTTTTATGATGGGTTGAAAAGTCAAGAGAAAGGAATGTTAAACGCAGCATCAGGAGGATCTTTAATTGATCTTATGGCTTTGAAGGCATGGGATTTGATAAAGAAGATGGCTCTGAATCATCAATAGTATAGTGTGAGAGATTCCAGAGGAGGGCATGAATTAGGAGCTTCAACAGCTCAAGCTAAGAGAATGGAAAGGTTTGAGTTGAAGGTGGACTCCTTGGAAAATAGAATCACATCGCAATTATCTTTCATCACTACTGAACTGAAGAACCTGAATGCGCAACGCCTATCATCTTGTATGGATCTTACTGCACCCAGTTGTGACACTTGTGGGTCGATTATGCACATATCTAGTGTATGCCCAGGACAATATGAGGAGGTGTCCGCAGTGTATCCAGGAAGAACAAACCAGAAATGGGACCCATACTCCAACACTTACAATGAGGGCTGGAAGGCTAATCCCAGATTTAGTTGGAGAAATGAAGTGGGTAGAGCTCTGAGTACATTTCAACAAGGAGGAGGAGCTAGAACTTCTACTAACCAGTTCCCCAACCAACAACAAGTTCTGATGGTCCCAGCAAAGGAGGAAACCAATCAACTGCTTCACAACATGATAACTTTGATGAAGAAGAAAGCAATTCGAACAACAATCAATTCAATGCAATATCAAACCTCATTAAGCAAGATTCCTCCAAAACCGTTGCTCGATTCAATGCTTTGGAGAAGAGAATGGAGTAATGGGAAAGAAAGGCAGAAAATATCAACTCATATGTGACCCAATTATCCAACAATCACTACAACAAAAATGACATACAGTAACAGGTGATAAGTGTTATTAAATATGAATGGTAACACTAATGAGTTTGCTATGACAACCCATGTTACTAAAGATATGATGCTTTAGTAACAGTTTTGACATGTTATTGTCGAGTTTAATATGACATTTATTGAT
>JANZLH020000145.1:2481816-2495557 GCA_026770325.2 Erythroxylum fimbriatum
TCACCATTAGAAGGGTGTTAAAATCACACTTGTATAATCATACTATACATATATGAGCAATAAATATACATACAAATAATTTTTGTACATGTAAGTTTTCTTTGGAATGCATTATGCTCAATCTTAAATTTCAATGTTCAATCACCCAATTCATACAATGTAAGTCCTATTTCACTTATTTCTAGGTGTTTGAAAAGTTTCATATACATTCAAAAAGGTTTAGATAAGATTCGGTAAAAATCAGAAATGAAAACAAACTCAAAATAGTGCAATTTGTGCTAAGCCTACAATGAGTCTAAAAATAGGTAAACAATCAGTCCAGAAGCAAATCACATGACGAACTCCACTTGTTCCTTAATATCCATATAGAAAATGTTCGAATTAGGTTTTGAGATCTTTTAGAAATTTGTTACCCTATGTCTATAGGTTCCATAGAACTAAAAATCAGACCATTTGGACTTCCCAATCATGAGATATAGACCAAATATCACAAACTGCTCTAAAATAGGGACATCATCAAGTCACCATTTTCAATCTCAATTTCCAATATCATAAAGCCAAAACTAAGCCAGAGTCTCTTCTAGAGATTTCTAGTTCTATGTCTTAGTTTTCATATTCAACTAAAATAACCAAATTTAGAGTTTTATAGGTTGAGGTATGACCCAAACAATATGACTGGTTTGACAAACCCTAGACAGAATTCCATTACACGATATTCTCGTCATATACAACCAATTCTATGCAAGATAACACCAAAGCATCATCCCAACAACCATTACACATCCAAATGAATCTTTGTATCCATTCAAACATACACACAAAGAGAAATTAGACTAAATGTAGTCCCAAAAATTAAAATTGGCAAAGTAATTCTTCTAATACTTTTTCCTTCCCTTCCTCTTTGGCTTTGCTTGACTCACGAAATGAAAATTTATGGGATTAAGAAATTGAAATGGAGAGAAGAAAAATCTAAAGTTAAAACCCCAAGTATGGTCCATCTTCCCTCTCCATAAGCTTTTCATGAATTTTCTAGTCTTAGACACATGTTTCAATCCCATTGGACCATATATTACAATCTTATTGGACCATGTGTTACAATTCCATTAGACTACATGTTACAATTATATTAGACCATGTGTTACAATCTTATTGGACCATGTGTGACAAGTCTATCGAACACACACAAGCTTTAATCTTATTGGTCACACATGCTTTACTCCAATTCATCTATGTGTTAACTCTAGAAAAAAATTGCATATTGGTCCTTCTTCTTCCTTTAATTCCCACATTAGCCTATAATATTATCAATTAATTTCATTTCTCTATGTCTTAAGTTTCTAATGGCAAAAATTTCGTACAATTTTGTTAATCATATCTGGAGTTAATCCTAAAAAAACTATAGGCTATTCAAAAATAAGGACAACAACTAGAACTCAATTTCAAACTAGAATTCAAAAATCTTAAAAGCATAATCAAATTCCGGTTCCTTCATCAAAATTTTAATATTATGTCTCTAGTTTAATCACCAATCAAAATTATCCCATTTTGAGGTCTTCAGGCCAAGATATGGCCAAATTACAGAAGTCCATACAGTGGAATCTATCCATCCAGCGAGGTATATGTCCGAAATCAACTAACTTCGATCTTATCATGCAAGAGCAACGCAAAAATACATCCAATTTAACCAAAAGCATTTCATAAGCAAATGAGATAATTCCTTTACCAATTCCCCTCATATCACGTTTATAATCCAAGCAAACATATTAAAAATTCCCATACATATTTCATGTTTAAGTATTTATGTCCATGCCAAAACGAACAAATTATCCATTTATCCATGTCTTTCACATTAAGTAACATTATGTCTCTTACTATACTTAGATGCACTTAATTTGCTATGTTCACTTCTCAATACACCCTAGACATGCTATAATACTTCTAGGTTATATGTTGAGGCGTTACAGAGAGAGGGCAAAAACTTCTCTACTACTCTTGCATCTTCCTTTTTTTCATTAAGTCGCTTCATTTGATTCACCACTACCAATACTCGAGTAAATAATCTACTATGAACTCATTCTCCTTAAACTCAAACTCAACCTTTAAAGTTTGAAGCCACACCTTCTTCACCCTATCAACTTTGACCAAGGAATTCTTTAGAGTTTCCTATGCATCCTTGATTCTTGTTGCATTGGGTATCTTCCTGAAAATGACATCATCTAGCCCTTGATGAATAATCAAGAGTGCAATTTGATCTCTCTTCTTTGCTCACTGCCAAGCTTCTAGTTTAGCCACGGTTATAGTATCCTCATCTGCGGGATCTTCATATCCCTTCTTGATAATGTCCCATAAGCCATGAGACCCAATTATAGCCTTTATGTATAGCACTCATTGATCATAGTTTGTCTTGCTTATTTGTTGGTATTGGAAGGTAATATTAGTTTTGGTTATCATTTTAATAAAGCTTTGATACCACTTTGTTATAAGTTATAGTGAGTTACAAGTATGGATCCTTAACACAAATGAGGAAGAAGAAATGAAAGGTTAACTTAAAAAACTTTTTATTTTTGGATTTCCTCTTCTTATCTCTATCTTATAAAAACTGATTACAAGTCTTTTTATAGGCTTAAGTATCAACTATTAATTAAAAAAGTGCATAATATAATTCTAAACAACATGTATTATATTTGAGTAGTCTTTAATAAAATAGCTTTAACTTTCTTTAGAAAACTCTAAGGAACTTAAAACTTGTGCTATTTAAAACTAGACTTAATAAGCTTTAAATCTATATTTGGTTCACTAACAAAAAACATTTGTTTTCCTTACCATAATGTCCTGTACATTCACTACTGTTGAAGATGAGAAGTCATGTTTAATTTGTTAAAAAAATCTAAACAAGGTTATGCAATTTTCATATAATAAAAAGGTAGATAATTCACTCTTCAGACCATTGCATAAAAGTGAAATGCTCTCTTTTTACCGCAAAAAAGAGAAACACCATGAGAATGTTCTTGGATTAGAATGAAATAAGGTTGTTATGCACCATAAATTATAAGAGCCAATAGAACATTTAAATGGGTGTTGGCATAAAAAGTTTAGGGTCTTATATAGTTCCAGTACATAATCAATAAAGCTTGACTTTGTAGATCACAGATGATGTTTAGCGCTAACACTTCATAAATGTATTCTTTCTTGAAAATTAGAGGTAAAGGCCACGGGCGTGCCAAAGAACTTGTCATGTTCATAAGAAATAATAAAATTAAGTGTTTAGGATACAATCATGTCTTCAACCATATTTTAGTATACCAAACATAAGAGAATGCATAGTTTGAGGATATAGACGTGACAAAGATAGTATTATGCAGTGAGAACCATAACTTAGAAGTAATTGTGTTTGTAACATTTAGCCTATCTAAAGACATATTTTGATTAATTTTAAACTTTAAAAGAATTTTAAGACCCACTAGAGTAATGGTTAAATTAGGTTGGATTTGGTAAAAGGGCTATTTGAGTAAAATTATAATACTTAGGGTTTACATATAAATATTTATCATCATAAACATAATTTGATATAACTATCATCATAATTATTCAATAAAGGATAAATCTCTCTTGGCTTCCGAAGACATAGACACACTTAATTGGTTGAACATCGTATTTTTTTGTTTTTGTTTTCTTTATTTCATTATTCATTATTCGTATTATCTATTTTCTCAATGAATCGTATTAAGCATCATTAAAGCAATACGATTTCAATTGTAAAGTTTGAAGTAGAGAAGTTCAATAAAACTTTGAGTTTTAGACTATAAGAATGGAGAGTGAAGGATTTCTTAACGCAACAAAGCATGTTGAAGTAGATGAAGGAGAATAAGCTAAAAGATATTGATGAGCTTGACTTAGAAACCTTATAGACACAGTAGTTGGAACCTTATAACTTTATGTTATGGACAAGTTCATGTACCATATCATGGAGATTGCATCCCCTATAAAGGTATAAAAAGAGAAGAGAGTTGATAAATGTCAAAGTCTTTCACAAACAAGTTATATTTGAAGCATAAACTATATAAACTAAAGATAAAGGAAGGAAAATATTTGGAACAATATATCCATCCATTCACCAAAAGGTCAATAACTTGTTAAGACTTGAAGTGACTATTCTTGATGAGGATAAAGAAATAAATTTTCTTTATTCCTTACATTTTTCTTATGCATATTTGGTAACCATGATCACATTGAGTAAAGAGAAAGTTGGTTTGGAGAATATCTCTATTGCATTATTAGCTCACAACTAAAAGAGACTAAATACTAATGATTTATGTATAAAGAAAAACCAAAATCATAAAAGGAAGTAGAATACGAATGGCTCATCTCAAAGGAGTTCTAAATCTAATTCAAGGGTATAAAGACAATTTGATGCTACAAGTATGAGTAAACAAGATATCAGAAGGGGCTATCCAAATAAAGAGATGTATTTATGAAAAAAAGGAAATTTGATTCATCAAGGTTTGCTAATGTAGTGCAAAGGGAAGACTCAAATTGTAGCATAAATATATATTTTACATTTCAAACCAACCAACTTCAAGAATTATAGATATTAGATACTATGTACTCACATCACATAACACCCAAAAAATAGTTTATATGATACAATTTAGGCCACTTTAATACTGTCTAATTGACAGATAATAAAGCTTACAAATTTTCAAATATAACAAATTAGGATCAAGATGTTTGATGATACTATCAGAAAGTTGTATGATGTTTGATATGTATCAAGTTTAAGGGAAAACATATTTCTTTGAACTCTTTACATGTAAACAATTTTTGTGTAATATTGACAAAGATTATAAGATGGTAAAGTGTGCATTAAATGTGATGAAAGTGTTAAGATTAGTAGAGAACATCTACAGACTGACGAAGAGCATAGTTGTAAGTGGATATATTGCTACAATAGAGTCAAATGATGATAGCACTATGTTATGACATATGGTTGGGTCTTCTTAATGAACAAAAGATGACGAAATTTTATAATAGGAACCTAATAAAGGGTGTCAAATACTATAAAGTATAAATCCTATTTCTGTAAGTTTTATGTACTTGGTAAATAGTCTAAAGTAACATTCAAGACAAGTGTGCACAAATTTAAAAGAATTTTAGACTATGTATATACTAACGTATTGGTAAAGTTGTCATTGAGTGGATCTTAGGACTTTATCACAATCATTAATAAAATTTTAAAGAAAATTTGGGTATACTTTATAAAGTAAAAATTCAAATTCTTTGCAAAGTTCATGGCATGGAAGGTTGAAATAAATAATTAGATTGGAAAAAATTTGAGTATCTAAGATTAGATAATGGTATCTACACTAGCTCATAATTTCAGAAATTATATTAGGAGCATGAGATTCAGAGATACTACACAGTTTTAAAAACATCTTAATAAAACAATATTTTAGAGAGGATGAATAGATCTACAACTAAAAGAGCTAGGTGTTTAAGGTTTAGTGAAGGACTCCTAAATTTTTTTTAGCAGAAGCAATATGATGTGTTACCTCGTTAGTAGATCGCCATAAACTTCACTAGACATAAGAGCGACTGAGGAAGTTTAGATAAAAATAAGGTAAATTTGTCTAGGTTGAAAACCTTTGATGTCTTGCTTATGGGCATGTTTCCATTAATGAGAATTAGGAGAAGTGACTCTTCATTGGCTACCCTAAAGTGTGAAAAGATACAAGTTTTAGAACTAAGTAAAAAAGAAAATGGTGATTAATAAATGCAACATTTAATTAGCAACATATATTGAATCGAACATATGTAAGAAATGTGTCAGCGTTCGAAGAAGGTATAAAGGGAATTAGACCAACCCGGAGCAAACTTGAAAGATGCTAAAAATTTTGATTCGAAATATATAAATATAGACAAATTTTATGAGAAGAACGTCAATAAATATAGTCATAAATAGAACAAAATGTACCATTCAACCATTAAATAGATATGATCGAGAAGATTTGATATCCTTTGCTCGTATCACAAGTAATAGAAAACCAATTGCCTTTCAAGAGTCTAAGAATAATCAGGAGTAGGACAGATAAATGAGTGCTATGGTAGAAGAAATGGAGTCTTTGAACAAGAATTGAACATGGAAGCTAGTGTAGTTTTTTTTAATAAAAGAAGCCTATAAGATGCAAATGGATATACAAGAGGAAGTTAGTAGTAACATAATAAGAAGAGAATAAGTTTAATGCTTAGGTTGTAGCAAAAGAGTACGCATAATGGAAAAGAATTGATTGTGATGAATTTGTCTCCCTAGTGGTTTACACTTCCATCAAGATTTTGATGACATTAGTACTAAGTTTATATATGCATTTATAGCATATGAATATCAAGGCAACTTTTCTTCATATTGAAGCAAATTTACAAAAAGTAGTTGACCGGGTTATCAAAATCCTCAAAATTAATTTTGATTTTCTAAACTCTTGTAGTATTTGTAGAACGAGGTTGAATCTCAAGAAAACTAAAAACTAGTTTCTTAATTTCAATTAACAAAACAAAGTGGGAGTTTATGACTAATTAACTAAAATTAATAAGGAATCAAAATAAATCAATTGAATACAAAAGTGAAAAATTCAAGAGTACTTAACTTTGATTCAAAGGAAATATTTCATTTAATTGTAACATTAATCGTTATTTTAAAAAGAATAATTTTCACAATTCAAGAATTAGTTGGAAATACATTAGGATAATCATAATAAATCTCAAATTTTCCTAAATTAATTGGTTCAAAATCAGTATTCAAACCAAAACTTACCATCAATTGATTGAGTATAATAACATTTCATATCAATTAAATGATAACAATAATCATGGTGAAAATGATTAAATCTTAAATTAAATAATTGAGATAGAAACAACTATTCAATTTAGTTTTTTCATAAGTTAAATATGCAACTTCATAATAACCTATTTGCTACTTGTACCAATCTTTTAGGACAAATACAAATCACTGAATTCATGGATAGTTATTAGAATAATTAACTTCAAATTAATTTGTCAAATCAATCAATATTAACTATTCATGAAATATAAGAATACAAAATAAGAAATAGTTGAATTAAAACATGAATATAAGTTTAGAACAAAAACTCACAAGGTTACTACTAGAATTTTGAATCCCTTTGTCATAATATTTGGATTTAGCCACACATGACTTTTGTTCAATCACTAAAAATAGAAAAGAAGATGGAAGAGCAAGGGAAAACTACAAAGAAATAAAAGAGAATGATATGGAGAAGTCGTTAGATGTGTTTTTATCTTCTTTGTCTACTCAAAACCTAGCCTCCTTTTATCTTGCAAAAATTCTTATCTAAAACAAATCTAAATCCTAATAGAGATGGAAATAAGTTTCCTAATTGAATTCAAACTCTTAGAGTGCGTGATTTGCCCTTATCCACTGTAGCAATTTATCCACTTTTTTCAAAATTTCGTAAGTTTGACCAATAATACTCTAATTTGAAGCAATATTCACTTATTATCTCCTAAAACAAAACAAATATTAAATTTCTTATTTAAGCACTAAAATATAGTTAAAACAAAAGAGATAATTCCAATTAGCATAACCAAATTATATCTTATCAAATTCTCCCACATTAGACTCATTCTTGTCCTCAAGCATACATTAATTCAATATATCAGTTATCCTTATAACAGCCTCACATCTAGGTTTAGCAATTGGGTCTAGGCTCAACACGGCCCAACTGAAGTCAATTGGGCAAGCCCAAGTTGACCAGACTATGAGCATTAGCTACCCCAACTAAAATCACAAAAAGATGTCATTTTGAATTTTTTTTAAAAAAATAGTTAGTTGGGCCTGGCCACCCCTAGCCCAATCAAGCTCATCTCGACCCATTGTCATCCTTACTCTCATCTTCCTTCATATTATCCAGAAATATCCTAAAAGCTAATTCACACTAAAAGTTTAGGATAAAATAATAATTGAGCGAACAAGCACTTATATACACGTTGTTAGAATGAAAAGATATCTCATCAAATTCATTAAAATTGGACGAACCAATACTTAACAACCTCTCATAGATTTCACTCTATACACTTAAAGTGTTTAGGGTCTATTCATGAACTTTATTAAATTTTATGGACATTCACTTTTTCTTTCTTTTATCATTTCTATTTTACTATCTATTTTCTAAATAATTATATTCGCACAGAAATTGTCAACGGAGCATTATCAAAAAAAATTTCGCTCCACAAACCCCATGTTAGTTGATGGCAAATCTGGCTCACACCATCCTATCCTTGGTGAAAGGATAAATACAACTATCCTATCCTTGGAAGCCACACAATGGTAAGAAATGGATTCCAACTGGGAAGAGGTATAAAACAAGTTAGCAAGAGGAGTTAATGGGAATTGAACAATCAACAGTCAAAGTTGAAGCTGACACTACTATAGCACCTCACTCTCATAGGGCATATCCCCGAACATACCGACGGTACTCGAGAACATACTCCATGAGGGTAGCATGCTAGAACAGTCAACAATCAAACTCATTACGAATTTTTCAAAACAATGCACGCATATGCGGAAAATCAATAATCAATTTTGGCCCATTTTATTAATAAGCATTTTCAATCACAAGACTTACAATCATTATACAACTCATTAAAACTTCACTAGTCACTTGGGCCCATTTCGCATACAAAACATTTTAGTCATAATGTCATTTCATTATAAATTTATTCATATACACATTGTACAGTATTTGTGAATACACATTTTGAAAAAAAACAATGAAATACATATGCAAACGCAGACTAATCTCCTCTATCTCTTACTCGAATGCAGTGGCTAGACTCCCGTTTATCTAACAGGGTAACTCCTCTGAGCTTGAAAAATAAGGTTGCAATTTTGGTGAGTTTTGCGAACTCAATGAGGTAACCATCCTCGATGGTTCACTCAACTCATACAACACATCAACATATATATAACCACATAGTTCACATCATTTCATTTATCATGTAGCATCACATATCACGTTCATAGCACTCAAATCGATCATTTCAATCATTTAAAATACACATATCATATATAAATGCAATGCACATGAGACTTACATTCATTTATTACTTTGTTGTGACCGATTACCTTTTTACTAGCTTATATCCCTTGTGGATACTGAGCTTATATCAGATAATGTCTCATATCCCTTAGTGGATACGGGGTACATTCACAACTGAGCCAGAGGCTCTTATCACATTCTGAGCTTTAAGCACTTTATACTGGTGACTCCGATCACAACTGCCTTTATCTTTCATGCATTCATATAATGAAATGCATCACAGTTACATATTTTCAACAGTCATCAGATTTCAATTTCACATTCAAGACATATTTATCATCAGACCTTGGTCCGACATTCAACAAAAATGTTGAGTACACTTATTCTAGTCAGATTCACATACAAGGAGCACTTCCAATATCACATTCATGCATCAAACGCCTCGGATATTCAATGTTCGGAATTAACACAATCAAGTTCACATTCATAAGATAATTCAGAACATAATTTAAAACAAACAATTAATTAAGTGAGACCATCTAGGTTACTCACAGTTTGCTCTAGAAAGTTATTGCCTCGAAGTCCCAGCAGTGTCTGGATGTTGACGCTGAATATGCTCTTCTAAATTATGCAATACATACACATTTATACACATCACAACTTTACACAATCATAAGTATTCATTTATGTACAAATGTATATGGATTATGTACAATGCATGCTCAATGACAGTCCTGGGTATATTTCCATTATTCTCATCACATAATCACTCATATATCTTAACTCACATATGTATAATTTGAACTTAGGTTTACTCCTCAATAAAACAAATTGAATCTAAGTTCATACTCAATTGATCATTCCAGCTTTTTCTAAAAAACACACTTTCAGGTCCATTTTGCATGGTCATTTTGACAAAGAAAATGAAGTATTTAGGCATCACCTTCTTTTAAAAAATGTTATTCTACATCTTAAGTTTCTAATGACACCAAGATCATACAATTTGGTTTAGTATTCTGAAAGTTATACTCAAAATACTTCGGACTGTTCTCAAACTGCAGCAGTACTCTATACTTAACTTCAATCCAGATTTTGAAATTCTTAAAGACAAAATTAAAATTTGATTTCTTCAGGATATTTGTATTCATATGTCTCTAATTTAATCTAAATAAAAAATCATCTCATTTGGATATCTAAAAATCAAGATATGGTTAAAATACCGATGTATGTTCAATGAAAACACTCCATTTAACAATATTCTAGCACACTTCATCACTTTCATCCCTAATTCATCAATCAATCTTTTCCGAATGAATTCAGATGGCCATAAATTTTTATGGAGAGGAAGAACAATGTGTGAGGAGTTTGTTGGTTCAAATTTCAAGGCATTTGGAGATCAGGAGAAGAAGTTATAGCCAAAACAATTAAGGATGTTCAAAACCGTCACCTTTCGGTAAGCCTTCATTGTAATGATCGTGCAATTCCAGTCAAGTGCGTAATGCCACGATCATGCTTGTGCATGATCGTGCACTGTGAGACGCATCACCAATGTCACGATCATGCTTGTGCATGATCGTTCCCTACCTCTTTTTTCCCACGATCGTGCATTGCCTAGTTTCTTCTCTATATTCACAAACTGTAGATTTTTCTTCTCTTATTCCTCTCTTTTGCTTAATCTACCATTTCAAACTTATGTCCTCACTATTTCCTCTTAATTCCGACTTCTATTTCAGCTCAAATTATTCACAACAAATCAAAATCCATGATTTAACAAAGACATTAGAAACAGGACATCATTTACGCATATTCATCATTTTCTACATTTCTTCATCTATTGTACTTTTTCATCTTCATTAACACCTTCATTTCATCTCTAACTTATCATTTTAATTCTTTTCCTATATCACCACATCACCTTACACCTTTTCCTTAACTCTAAACTCATTTTAGTTCATTCCTAAAACACCCAACGAGATTCACACAAACAACAGCAAAAACAGGGCATACACATATCATTTCTCCAAAAAACAAATTCATTCTTTTTATAATATTTTCAATGATCTTTCTAACTCAAACATCATTTTAACACCATCTTATGAAATATTGATCATCAAAACACACAAACAAGATATCAATATTCTCATCCTATATCCACGGTGCACATGAATAATGACCATTAGTTTCACTATCTTTTAATCACTATATTTATTACATATTCAAACAACTCATAAGAATTTAACACGTTACTTACTTTCTAAAAGTCCAAACTCTTCATAATCACGTGAACCCTAGCTTCTCCAATATACACGATTATCATCATCATTCAAGGTAGAAGGGTTAGGTCTTTTAGTAACAAGATGGAGAAGACAACAAATCTTAAAGAAACAAAGTGAAAGAGATGGATAAAAATCAGCATGATGAGGGTGGTAAGAGTTTCGTAGATCGAGAGAAGAATGAGAAGATGAGAGCAAATGAACAAAGTGAAGAAAATAAGAAAATGCCGTAAATGACAAGTGAAAGACCACAATATGGTCTTTAATTTAGGTAAAAGAATAGCAAGTGGTGAGTAGTAGTGACACTAGTCACTTTCCTATGGTCCCGTTTTGTTCTTTTAATAAGCTAGTCCATTTGTCTCCAATTTTTAACCCAAATTTTCTCCCAGTTTTCAATGACACTTGTCATTAAATCCCAATGTCATTTATAAAAATTTTCACTATCATTTGACTCATATTTCTACTACCATTTATCAATTATTTTTCCACTTGACATTATTCTTAGTCCAAAAATACCCTTAAATTCCAGAAAATTCTCATATTTCACCAAAATTTCTAATTCACTACTTATACACTCCAACTCAACTTTTAAGACACATAATCCATAATTCACATTATAATCGCATTAAAACAGTCATTTATTCCCGAAAAATATCAAATAAGTGCATGAACAATTCTTTGTAATATGTGCAATAATCAAATTTCACGTGTGTGAATGCTAACATTATGCATAAGCATAAAATGCATTTTTCTAATCTCTCATTGCTATTTTCTCAATTACAGAAATATAGGGTTCTAACCTTTAGTATGGAAACGAGATGTTACAACTACAGTTAAGAGAAAGATTCATGAGCAAACTACCCAAATTCCTCTAACTGAGAGGGACACAAGGGAGCATCCTGAAGTGGTTGATAGCCAAAATAAGGGTGATCCTAGTTCTGAGAAGGAACAATCAACAAATCATAGTACTGTTGATGTAATGCAAAGTAAGACAGTTGGAGTTTCTATAGAGGAACCAAGAATCGAGAAGGTTGTGGTTGTTACTCAACAGATTGAGATTGCCAACGTAGTGCCAAAATAGTTAGCTATGGACAACTCTAGAGTAGACAATGTGGAGCATTTGGATACTGGCGTGGAACACTTCAACTCAGAATATTTGGAGCAATGCCAAATGCATTGGGCCAACATGTTAACTCCAGTAGCAACTATTAGGCAAAATGAGACCTTTAAGGCTAGGCTGGAGTCTGAAAAATAGACAAAAATGGTAAATTTCAATGATAACTATGTGGCAATTCAAGGGTATGAGATTATCATCTCTTAGATTGCAACACATCATGGGGTAGAGCACGTTTTGGCATTGAATTGTAATTCTTTTGCTTATGTAACAATAGGTTCCCCTAGAGAAAGCAGTTCAAACTTGGCAACAGAGGACTGTGATTTCCCATCAGCTACAACCCAAGTTTCTGACATTCCAAGAGATTTTTATGTGCAGTCCAAAACTGTAAAAAGAAAGTCAGTAAGGAAGAGAAAGAAAAATCATAAATACCAACAATAGGGGATTGATAAAGCACCGTATCTTGTCATTTTTCATGGCCTTGAAGTATAAGTGGTGTCCTTAGTGGTTTTATTTGTGGTCTATCTTTCAGGTAGATATATTGTCTTCCTTATGGAGTTGTTTTGATCATTTGTAATATGATGGCAAGTGTTACAAAGGTTTTCCTTCGAACTGAACTTATCCGCAAGACACGCCTACTCCTTTGCACGACAATCTTACTTAGGTCCTTCTACGCAAGACTCAACTTTCCCACATGATCGTCGACCAACTATCGAGTTCTTGAACGCCTTATGACCCTCATAATGTTTAACTCTCACACTTGCAAGAAAATTACGAAAGAAGTAGAATAGTAAAGGCAACAATAAGAACAAGAAAGAGATATAGCTAAAAGCCAACCTTCAATGTTGGAACCCCTCCCTGGTGCGACACGTGTCCGACGTCCTACGTGACATTTGGACGCGCGCGTCACAAGGAAAGGATTCTTCACCACGAAAGAAACCTCAAATGACCTTATGTTACTGCCATCCGAATAAAACTTGATAAAATTACCCTAATGATCCTCCAATAAAATTGATCTGCTTAGGGCCCATAATTAAATTCGGTTCCTAAGCCAATATGCAATTTCATGTCTTTAGGTCAAATGAAAACAGAAACCACCTCAATCGGATCCTTATAGATCATCAAAAATGAAATTTCGCACAAAACCGTCATATATCGACCATAAGGTCCAACTAAACCCGACACTCTTATTTTACCAAAAAGGGATAGAAAATTTGACTAGTTAACCAATGCTTCGAATTTCGTGCAAATCGGAGGTCAAATGGAGAAGAAACAAAGAAAATAAG
>JANZLH020000146.1:32846-44322 GCA_026770325.2 Erythroxylum fimbriatum
AAGCTTAGTGATTAAAGAAAAAGTTGTCACTATTAATATATTAATAGTGACAACTTAATTGTGAATGATACTAAATTATCACAATTACTATTATATTAGTGACAAAAAAATAAATCATCACAGTTAATCAAAACAATAGTGTCAATCCATTGTCTTGTCACAAAAAATCGAGTATTTGTGACCAAAAAACAGTTAGTCACAAAACAATTGTCACTAAATGTCTTAACTCTTGTAGTGTAAGTGTGTGTAGACCAGTAAATGTACAAGTTGTTAAGCATAAAGGATATAAGTTAAAGGCTAACTGAAAAGTATAAAGTTTTGTTACACCAAAGGCCAATTTTGTTTCTTACTATATCCTACAACTTTTGATAATCATTGTAAGAGATTCTTGTAGAGGTTATTATCACACCAGGATAAGAGAAATGAAGTAGTTTTAGTGGTAAGTTGGATTTATCAGCTAGAATACGATCAAAACAAGCAGCATCAATATAGCTAGCTTTTAACTTTATTAACTTTTAGATTCGATAATTCAATGAATTTATTAAACGATTTGATAGGGCAAGAGATTGATGAAAGGTTAGTTTACAAATTATCATGTTGTCATTAGTAAAGGAGATATTACACATTCAAAGTTGCTCACATTTCTTATAGATTAGAAGTTAGTTTACTGACCAATATTGGGGAGATATTAATCGAGATAACACGTAAGGGTATATGGAATCACCTTATCTGATTCCCTTGGCCCTTTTAAATAGTTTGGAAGCCTTACCATTGATAATGATGTTGAATGATGTTGTTTTGATACATTGCCTTATCTAAGCGATAAAGAGAGCTGAAAAACCAAAAGCTTTTAGCAATTGAATCAATTGACTTATGCAGATAAACTTTAATTGCATAATTGGATTTTGATCCTCTAATATGGTAGTTCTTAACTAGTTCCTATACAAGAAGGATGTTGTCACTAGTATACATCCAGCTAAGTTCCATTAACAAAGTAGGGGAGAACTATCTTTAACCTATTAGCAAGGAGTTTGACAATCAAATTACAGAAGGTGTTACATTTCAATATGTCTAAAACATCTAAACTATTAGGATTTTTTATTTTAGGAAATAAGCACATGTGAGTTTTGTTCCATGATTTCAACATCTTTATATTGGAGAAGAAATTCAAAGCAAACCTTGCACATATAAAGCTTAAGTAAGGACCAACATTTTTAGAAAAAGAAGGAATTAAAACCAATTATGGCTATAATGTTGAATGTAATCAGTAATTATTACATGTGATGTTTGTCAGTAGCATCTAATGGTCTTGAATCGTTAGGAACAACATAACATAGGTTAGATAACCCGAACGTGTGAGGTTACTGCCTATATTGATCGTTTTCTACTTTGTAATGTGATTATCAAATTGAATCTAGAGATCAAATCCTAGCTTATTCGGTAGCTAGGTTTAATTAACGATTGTATCCTAATTAAACACAACCTAAGGGAAAGCTAGGATTAACAGAGCATACTATTAGTCTTAGATCAATATTTCGAAGAGAGGTGTGAAGACTAATAGTGGTAGATTGCATATTGTTTTAGTGGGTAGTTTAGAATGTGTTTAGTTGTTAATTTGATCAGTTAGTACATGTTTAGGTTAGGATTATATTATTTAGTTACTTGTGTTTTGAGTGCTTTATAGGTTAAAGCATGCTTTTAAGCTTCAATGTTGTATATTTGAGGTGCTTTGATATGTTTGCTAGTGATGCAGGGCATATATCAAAGAACGGAGAAGATTCATAGAAAGCCCGAAGCCAAACCGAGGCCATGATTGTGGCCAATAAGCCACGATTGTGACAAAAGCTATTTGGGTGGACCATAATTGTAGCCTGCATGACAGACAACATGCACCAACTTTCCAAACCTCATTTTGTAGGGATATTTTGGATCTTTAGAGCACGGGTAAACCTAGGATTTACCCTAAATAGGAAATGCTATATAAAGAAAGAGAAATGACCTAGAAAGTAAGCTTTACATTCTGCCACATTTGGAAGACTCCAAGAGAGAGAAAGAGAAAGAGAGAAGATGAAAAGGAGGAGAGAGGAAGCGGGTCTTCACAACTACTGTCTTTCCTGAGTCGTTCGATCCCTTCCAAATGATCGTTTCTTTTCATCTTTGTATTCTTTTACTTTGAATGTTAAGATGAATATGAGAATGTTGATTATGGGTTTTGGATTGATGATGATGTTTTAACTTTTCTTTAGGGATTTTGAATTGATTTAATGTTAATCTAGTTATCTTTTGTATTGACTGATTGGGTGTTGTAATTAATTGCGGTGCTTGTATGTTTCGATAATAAATTGAGAGGATGGACTGAATAGAAATGATTGGGTTGGATTAATAAGAGTTAAATAACTCAATAGACCATGTGATTAATCAAATCAATAATTTGTATACAGAGAGATCCTGTGTGAGGACCCAGTTCTTCATTAGCACACTTTAGAACTAATTAGGTTGTGGGTTGATTATTAATTGAGATATTAAATTTTTAGTTACTTGACTTAATTAGGGATTATCAATTAGGGCTTAGTGATTATAACTCGAGAGAGA
Organism: Erythroxylum fimbriatum; assembly: GCA_026770325.2. Taxonomy (NCBI): domain Eukaryota; kingdom Viridiplantae; phylum Streptophyta; class Magnoliopsida; order Malpighiales; family Erythroxylaceae; genus Erythroxylum; species Erythroxylum fimbriatum. The sequence goes on from JANZLH020000146.1 coordinate 35,439, forward strand.
GTAATCCACCCCTTGATAGTCTAGAACTGACACCATGTTAACACATAAGTGACTAGATTAGCATTGATGATAGGATAAATCCCTTCCTTCATAATTGGTTAATTCTCTTTGTTGATTCTCAATTGTGACTCTTGTGTTGCTCAACTTTAATTTCGTTTTGCGTATTTACAAGTTAATTTTTTAACAATCATATTCTTGTGTTTACTTTTCTGTTCTATTTTTTACTTTCATTTTATTGATTTTTCTAAGCCTTAGAGAACTTAGGATTAGATTAGTTCACACCTCCTCGTGCGATCGAACCCTCTTTCACTATAAGTGACGACCCCTGCACTTGCGGTAGTTGAGGGTTTTAATTAGATTTAAACTTTGCAGTCAACGGTCACTATCTCAAATGGTAACTGGGATCACTCTTAAATTGAGACCTTTTATTTGTATAATGCCAGTGGAGTGAAATTATTTATGCTTTTTTATTCACATATTACTATTTTCTTTTTATTTATAATTTATATATGAGGTAATAAAAATGCTCAAAAAGAATTTATATTTAACTCGCATGTACAAATTATATATAAAGTATCATAATGCAAATAAAGTATCCATTCTCAAAATTAATGAACAAAATTAAAATCAACATAATCTTCATAAATCGTAAATATTTTCCTAAATAACTCAAATCATAATCACAGCTAAACTCTTAATGAATCATCTTGATTAATATCCCTTTTTAAAAAAATTATAAATTATTGATTATTAAGATAATTATAACAAAATTGACAAGCTTAACTATTAGTTCCCTCCCTCGTACTTAAGCTATGCATTATCCTCAGTGTACAAAACATCCAAGAATAATGAAAAATATAAAAAATAATGGGAGAATGTGAGGATAAATGGTAGTCTCCTGAAAAATATTTTCAACCTTGTACAATGTTATTAACATTCATCTACTGCCAGTATAGTCTTCTTTACTCTAACACATCAAAGTGATGCTATCTTTACAATATATGAAACTCATTCAAATCTCAACTCATAAAATTAGAATCATAAGACTAAAGCCTAGAGAAAACACATGCATTAAAATGGGCCAAAATGTGAACACCATAGATACACAATACTTCTTAAACATAGACTTAATCATGATGGTGTAAGTACACGGGCAAGTACGTATCCATATACTTGGCTATATAGTTTTCTTGCGTCTTCATACATTGAACAAAACAACTCTAAATCACCTAAAACTTGCTCAATTTCTTTCTTTTTGCTTTAATTATCTGAAAATGAAATATAAACAAATTAAGTACCAAAAACAATAAAAAAACACACAAATAAATAAGCAAAATGCATTAAATACAAACCTAAAAATATGAACAATTATGGACGTATCATTATTCACATATATTTCTCATTGAATTGAGTTGAAAATTGATAATTTTGTTAATGTGCATCTAGTATGTCCAAATAAAGAAAACGAGATTATAATTTTATGTCAAAAGATAAATGTTAACCTTGACTATAAACAATTCCTTTGTAATAGCCTATATAGTAAAAAGTTTCATTTCTAAAAGTGCAATGCAGATAACAATGTTAGAATTGTATTTTAAAACCCATTGTTAACTTAATAGTTGAGTTAAAAGACAAAAAGATGCAAGATATTACCAAAAAGTAAGGTATGAATGGTACCTTTCTAGCATACATTAGTGGCCACAACAAACTCAACAATTTTTTAACTCTTTTCAAGATAAATAAAACTCAAACGATGATTTTATATCTTTTACTAACACTAAATGTCTACTTCTATAGTATAAACAACAATTAGGGGTAATGCTTGGACACTTCATGGCCATGAACACTCGAGAACTAACACACATCTTAGGACTTAATAATAATCACTATGAAGGCGGTGACATAAATTACGAATATGAGATACACACACTAACAACAAATACAAATAGGAGACAAAGATGGTGAGATAGTAATGTAGCAACTAACACAATATGATGTTGTGACAAATAATGCAAGGATAGTAAGGCTTTTACTAAAATAGAAAAATTAGGAGAAATATTTTAAGGATTTTAAGCTTTTTATTTTTAAATTTTTTATCTAACGTGGCATAAGTAAAACATGTAATAGCCATGTGTCCGATGGGTTTATTGGTACGTTTTGTCATATTAATATTGTTAACTGGGAGACTAATGATAGACTATTTTTGCCAAAAAAAAATAAAATTTAAAGTATTTTATCACCATTTTTTAAAGTTCAGACTAGTATTATAAAATTGAATAAAGTTCAAGATTTTTTATAATTAACACTTCAATTAAATATTCATGCATGCCTATTACACATTAATCTCTCAGCATACTTTCTAGTAGATTTAATTAAAAGCTTATAAATTTGAACATCTATTACTATTAGGTCCATCACAATCACAAACTATGATAGAAGGGTAAACTATGTTTAACAACTTACTTACATTATATATATATAAGAAATTTATATTATTTGAATATATATTGTGTTACAAGACAGAGTATCGTATCTATAATTTACTAATTACGTATATTATATATTATGAACCAAAATTTTGATAATTCTTAATTAATTTTTACCTTTTATTAGATAAATTGTCCATTATTTTATTTTTGTATTACGTACGAATGAAACATAATTAGAAGGACAATTTAAACTTAAAAATAAATAGATGGTATTAACTTTTCATATTGACCACAATCAAGAATTGATATTGGAAATTAACATGCATTATTTAAAAAAATAACCTTTTTATACTCTTGTTAAAATTTCTACACTATAACTTTTATCCTTTTCCTAATTTTTATCCTTTTAACTATGAATCAATTTCTTTTTATTTTATAAGTAAGCTCTTTTAAAAATTATTTAAAAATTAATACAAGAAATAATAAATTATGAGAACATTAAAAATTACAATTATGCAATATTTTATTCTAATAGGAAATATCATATTAGAATCTCATTCTAAAATTGTATTAATTATATAAACTTTATCCTATAAATAAATTTATTTAAATTATATAAATGAACATATCATAAGTTCTGCATATATAAATAAATTATGAATTGGGTCAAAGATATAAACCTCTTTTCTAGTTTAAAAAACTTTTTAAAAGACCCTTAATCTCTAAAATTCTAGAAAAAATTTCATTTTTGTTTTTTGTTTTTCAAAAAAATCTCTTCTCTTGGACTTTGATTGAAAAAAACAAAATACAAGTAATACAAACATCAAATTTATGCCAATCAAATGATTCTTACATGAAGATTTAACTCAACTCCTAAATTTGAATCGAACTAATTAAATTTGATTTAAAATAATATTTTATTATAATTATCTTAAATTATTAATTTAAGTCGAGTTTAATTTTCTTAAAAGAGATGACAAACAATTGTTGTCTTTGTACATCAGAAAGGAGTAAATAATAACCAACCTTTAGAGTTAAGAAGGGAGTGCTTATTATGGATTCAGTGACAACGTTATAAGCTGAAGTAGCAAACTTGACCAAACAATTGAACAGCTTGAAAGCCACATCTTCCAACTCACCCAGGGAACTTTAGTATGGATGCGGATTATATGGACAAGAAAGTCATGTCCCAGCTAATTGCTTCCTAATGGAAAACAACATAGAGCATCTCAACTTCATAGGAGCACAATATGGTCGGGGTGATAATAACTCTTACTCCAATTCCTGAAATCCTAGGTGAAAGAACCATCCAAAATTTTATTGATTTAACAATGCTGTTGGGAATTCAATAAGAGCTCCGGGCCTACCAAGATTTTAACAAGATAGGTTGGGTTCTTTAGAATCAAAGATGGACAAATTGATGGATATTTTGAATTCCAAATTTACGAGGCAATATGAGAACCAAAAGAGGACGAAAATCAAGTTCGATCAAATTGTAAAGAACCATGCATCTTCGATCTATAATACGGAGATTTGAGTGGGTCAAATAGCCAATGCATTGTCTATATGAAGTGTGGGGAGTCTCCTAAGAAACATGAAATCTAATCCAAGGGAGCAACTAAAAGCCATCACACTTAGAAGTGAGAACCAGTTAGAAAAACCAACTAAGAAGAAGATTGAACCCCATACTAATGGACATCAAGAGAAAAGGACAAGAAGGAAGAGAAGAAGGAGAAAGTTCCACATATCCCACCCCATCCATATGTTCCTAAGATCCCATTCCCATAAAGGTTGCAAAAGAACCATGTTAGGTCCCGCTTGTTCCTAGAACCCAACTCTTGCCTCTCTCTTGATTTTCTTCACAATGGCAAAATTTTCAAATCAATAGTGATTCCAAATTGAGAAACCCATAAGACATAATCACCAAAATTGATCTTAGAAAACTTAAACCCATACATATCTTAAACTATATAAACCAAAACCCTTTTAAAAATCCAAAATGTTAAGATCCAACTTACCTTGATTCTTCACCAAATGAGGAGTTTCTTGGCTCTAATGGATGCTCTCATCCTCCTCTTCCTTTTTCCTCTTTAAACAAACTTCAAAATCCCTCTTGAAGGCTTAGAAAAATCAAAACCTATCTTTTCTTCTTTTTCTCTCCTTTCTCTCCTCTCTACGACTCTCTTTCTCCTCTCTTATCACTTATTCACGTTTTTGCTTCTTTCCAATTGCAAGACAACCTTTTTCTCTTCCTTTTATACCATTATTGAATGAACAAAGTCCATTTTACCGTTACTAATAAGCCTTGTAACTTAAAAGCTTAAGTGGCTTGCCAATTTTGCCCCTTATGCAATCTTACCACGTTAATACTATAATTCAATCAACTTATGTCATATAATCTTACTCACATTAACATGCTAATTAACTCCCATTAATATGCTCTCTGTCTTTTGGACAATTGCAATTGATGTTCTGGGTCTAGGTCCATTTCAAAGGCTCTATGTCGACTTTTATTTCTGTGTTTTCCTATTACAGGAAGTCTTCTGGTTGCATTATGAATGGCTTGTTGCCATCTTCTATAATCCCTAATTTGATCTTCTGATGTAGGGATTAATTGATTGTTTTATGAATTTCTTATAGGTACTAATCCAAGTCCCCTTGTTTCTGCAGGTATTGGTTCACTTAATGAAATACTTGGTCGAGTGCTTGTCTGACTCATTTTGACTTTGATCTGACTAATTTAGCTTTTTCTTTTTCAAATATTTCCTGAGGATTTTTATGGAAATATATTTTTCTTATAATAGCAGGTGGTACTATTTCTCCTTTTTCTTATATTTTAATTTTGTTTATCCCTTGATTTATTTGTTCAAGGGCTTCTTTTATTTCCGGATTCTCAGAAGTCGAGGCTTTAAATACGCTTGTTAACTTTGTCTCAATCTTGTCTAATTTTTGTAATACTTTGATTAACAAATAAATCAAAATATTATTTTGCTTGATATCCCGATGTTGCTCCTTCTCTTGAGGTGGTTGCTGATTTTACTGAGACTATGGGAAATTTTAATATTTTCTGTAAACCTGGAGCTTGTGTCAATTCTATTTCAGGTTTTAATTTTGGATAATCTATATCTGCCATTAAAACAGTTTATGTTTCTTCTGATATGGGGGTATAATACCGTGGTAGCTCCTCGTCTTCATTTTCTGATTCTTTTTCTTCTTCAAGTACTGCCCTTGTACTTTCCTTGGGTTTATTGAATTCTTCTCCCCATCCAGTAACTATTATGGGTTCTGGTTCAAGAACTTATAGAAGGTAATAGATGTACCTTCCAATCTTACTCCTCCATGCTGAGCTCTGATGAAATTCTATTGCTTCTTTTGGTACTTCATCCATCTTAATGCAGTACTTTGTTGCTCCTGTATACAATACTTCAGCTGGGACCATGTTTGCTCTCTGTCTTTTAGACAATTGCAATTTTCTATTACAGGAAGTCTTTTGGTTGCATTTTCTTACCAGATCACATGATGTCAATAGAGCTTCATTAAAGGAATAGAATCCTTTAAATTTTGGATTTTTTCATGGATCCTATAGACAGAAAGCCAAAAAGAAGAAATATTGTATAGAGGTGACTCAGCATCTGGCCACAGTCGGCAAAACTCAATTGTCAATCCTAGAAAAAGATGACCCAACGGGTTATAGACCACTGGAATATAGGGGTCCTAATAATAAAGTAGTATTTAGTCTATTAGAGGCTTTTAGTTCCTACTTTAATTTTTCTTCAATTTTGAGGTAAGCTTTAAGATACCAGGATGCAAGGATTTTGAGCTCAGAGCTATACTGGATACAGGAGCAATACGGAAGAAATAAAAGCTGGTGTTTCAAAAAGAAAAAGATAATAGATGTACCTTCCAATCTTACTCCTCTATGCTGAGCTCTGATGAAATTACATCCTATCAACATTTGGACTCCATCCAATGAATCCATTGGTATACAGAATGTAAATGGTATTCCGTATTGCTGTTGTATCCATTTGTCCAGTGGTCTAATAATAGCCTAACAGTCTGTTTTAAGTGTAATTTCTGTTTGATCCAAATAATAGATTTTCATAGCATTAAGTGTGTTAATGCAAGCAGCTATTTATGCATCTATTGTGGATTTAATAGTGTCAAACTTTCCACTAGCATAAGCAAACACTTTTTCTGTTGATCTTGGATCTCCTTTTTCTTTCTTCCATTTAGCAATTCCACCCCAGCCTTCCATACATCCATATGTTTCAATAATAATGTATGAAAAAAATTTTGCGATAAGAAACTAACATTGCATTTGTTATTCAGCAAAGCATACAATATAATCTACCTTATTCTTAGCCCAATGTTTCTGTGGGTTTTTCCCAATGTATTCCAGGTTTTCTAATTCCTGTAATACTTCTGATATATTGCTCCATTAATGGTCCAGCGTGAGGTTCATCTTCAATAAAGATTTCTTCATTGTGATCCTTAACATAACTCCACATGTAATTTAGAGCTTCATTAAAGGAATAGAATCCTTTAAATTTTGGATTTTTCATGGATCCTATATTTATACACAAAGTCGAATAATAGCAATAAATTCCTTTGTCAGGACCATTTGTTAATGCATAATATGAATATCCTTTTCCCTGTGGAGGTTCCATGATTTTGCTGAAATAATACTGTGTAGCACAGCACGCATTATATTTCTGTTTGCTATTGGTTGCTCTCCAGATAGCATCTAGTAAGCATTTCTGTTGTTGAACATATACCTTCACTATCTGGTTCATCTATATCTACTGATAGTATATCCCAGTCTTCAGGTAAGGCTAATCCTTCTATCATTGCTACAGCAAATCATGACGATTAGTACGGAAGAAATAAAAGTTGGTGTTTTAAAAAGAAAAATAAATAATCAGCTCTACAATTTTGAGGTAAGCTTTAAGATACCAAGATGCAAGGTTTTTGAGCTTAGAGCTATACTAGATACAGGAGCAACAAAGTGCTGCATTAAGATGGATGAAGTACCAAAAGAAGCATGTAACTTCTTTAATGGAGGCCCAATTCAGAAAACATACATAGACTTTATTAGAGCTTGGAGTTATTAGACCATCAACATCTCGGCATAGGACTATGGCTATGATAGTCTATTCAGGCACCACAATAGATCCATTAACACGTGAAACCAAGCATGGGAAAGAAAGAATGGTATATGATTACAGAAAATTAAATCAGAATACACTCAAGGATCAGTATTCTTTACCAGGGATTAATACTATCATTAAGAAAGTTGGAAACAACAAAATCTTCAGCAAATTTGATCTCAAAAATGGTTTCCATCAGATAGCTATGGATTCGAAATCTATACCCTGGACAACATTTATAGTACCAGATGGGCTATATGAATGGTTGGTAATGCCATTCGGACTTAAACATACACCAGCCATATTTCAGAGAAAAATGGATCATTGCTTCAAAGGTCATGAGAAATACATATAGGAAATACAAAGATGTGATTACACGATGGGAATCAATTAATACCAATGTAATCAACAGAATGAATTGGCCGGATAATCAAGAAAAAGTTTTATACATAATGCAACCAGAAGACTTCCTGTAATAGGAAAACACAGAAATAGAAATGGACATAAAGCCTTGGAAATGGATCTAGACCTAGAACATCAATTGCAATTTTCCAAAAGATAGAGAGCAAACATGGTCCCAGCTAAAGTATTGTATACAACAAACTGGGCTGAATCCAGACATAGAGTATACCAACATTATTCTGAGGAAAGAAAACTGATCATTAGTAAAGAAGATCAGACAGAATTAAAGCTAATCACAAGTGAATCTTATGATAGGCTGAAAATAGAGGGAATGCAACATATCCATCTAGGTATGATAATGATAAGGATACACGCTTTACATAGAAAGGAAGCCGGAGTAAAAGCCCTTGTTGTTATAAGAGATACACGATGGGGTGATGAGAGAGGAATTCTTGGACAAATGAAAATTGACTTATCCCATGGAACATAATTGGTGTATTTCTTACCAGATCAAATGATGTATTGTTTAAGGGGAAAATGAGACCGAGTCCTAACTAAGTAACATAAAAATTAATAAGAGGATAATAAAGATATTACATGAGTAGTGGATCAAAAACTAATCGTCTTCAACAAGGGATTGATGATTACTTTCAGAATAGGCAAATATTAGAATATCTAGATCTAGCTACTAAAAAAGGGTTTTAGGCATGAGTATCATACGGAAAGCAAGCAGCTAAATTTATTGTGTGATTTACAATTAAATATCTTGCAAATTTTGTTGGACCCCGATCTTTAAGTAGAATGTAGAAATATTAAATGAACTTGAATTAGTGTTTTAATATATGTTTTGTGTATTAGATGAATTTATATTTAAAGGAAATTGATGAGAAAAAGAATCGATTCGTT
>JANZLH020000146.1:81306-93784 GCA_026770325.2 Erythroxylum fimbriatum
GGTAGTGATAAACACTTTACCGATTTATTGCAATATTATAGTAAAATCCTAGTGTTCTAAAGGAGGGAGTCCTAACAGAGGCCTACAGCTTACATAAATCGGAAAATAATGTGAAAGAATTACGAGACAATATTGTAGATCAACTTGAGGAAACTTTAGAAAGTAGAAGTGGAATAATTGAAGCATACTTCTTGATAGCATGATGAGTGTTCCAGCCAATCAATAACATTGCAAAGTACATTGCTCCTGTAGCAAATACAAAGTGGAAGAATCCATAACCATACGGCACATCGTGCTCTGTCTTTGTCTCAGACTTCCTGAGCTGCAGTGGACAGTAGTCACACTTGTGTAAAGTGACAGGAATGAAAAATTAAAAATTCAGTTCACCAGTTGATCATACCTGAAAACACTGGGAATCAATGCCAGTAGAAAATGTTGCAATAACAATTGCAAGTAATGCCACAATAAAGCTCTGCCAACATTAAGAGTTGATGTCAGCGATGATAAAAAATGTAAGAAGAAAATTGTAGAATAAGGGGTCTTTATCATTGAAAAGCTTACATTCATAGCTTTTAAGGGCATAACTTACATTGGCTGGTATAATTTCTGGAAACAAGGAAATTAACGTAAACACTGCAGATTGGGGCTGAGATTTAGATGCTTTTAATACTTTCTCTTCTCCCTCTTTCTTCCATTTTACCACATTCCTATTCATGAGCAAATCATGGGCATGGCTTCTCCTATCCTAACACTTTCTTTTGTAGACATGCTGGAAATCGTTTCACTTTTTAATTACCAAAACATGCAGTGATGAGATTAGATACCAATTTATCATTATCCAGCAGTCCCTTTAATTATGCAGTACTTTTTAGTACTCGAGTCCACAAAAAATAGGATACAAGTGGAGAATCAGGAAATTACTATTATGGTAAGCCAATCAGTTTTCTTTGAAGCTTCTGCCTTCCTGTTGCAACTCTCTCCAGCTGGTTCACTGACATCACAAAAGTGGAAGGATTCAACGACCAAGGGGATTGAATTAGCCCAACCTTATGCCAGAATTATTTAGCAGGAATTTCTAGCAGAAAAAGAAAAGTTTGATTGTTGAATTCAAGCTTGTTTCTGACCAAGGAGTATCAGTTTTCGAACACAAGATAGTGCACAAGCTAGCTTTACTTCAGAATAAAGTAAGCTTAGGTAAATGGAAAATTCACTTGAATGCTGATCATTTCAGGTTGTTAAGGGCGCAATAATGCTCTGTTCTTTGCTTTTGGTGAGAAATCTGGAAAAGCTGAGGCAAGATCCATGCTTGCTGTTGGAAGTCTAAAATAACGAGAAAAGCATTAGAAACACTACCTTCGAATTGCACACCAGCACAGGAACACTACATAAAGTCCCATCAATCCTGGAGTTAAGAAACCAGCATTTATCTGTCCCGAAACAAAAGTTAGCTACTTCTGACAAATTTATTATGAATAAACAGAGAGCAGTTGGCACAAAACTTACTTTCGGATGAAGAGAGACACTAGTCATGAGTTGTAGTAGTACTAGAGTCCAAGTGATGAAGAAGATGTTAAGAAGGCAAGAAGGCTCTGGTGCATACCAAATGTACATCAAAATGATCCCGACAAGGCATATAACATATGAAGTAGTTGCAATTAGCATGACATGTATGTGGCTGCAGGAAAAATATACACATGTTATTATTCATATTACAATACCAGATGGTAGGCATAAGACATAACTTATGCGCTAGAGGCCAATGATATAATTCTCCCATTTCCTCCTTGACCCATTTATGATAATGTTATGCGTTTTTATTGGACAAACCAAATATAATAAGAAGCATCGTTGTATTTCATCCAGTTGTTTTTCTTTATACATTTTGTATTCTGTCTCCCCTCCACCATAAATGGAGAGGTGGATTGATAAATTATAGAATTGGTATATATTTGACGTAATAGATTAAAAGACAAAACACAAAAACAAAAAAAGAAGTGCTAATTGAAAATTAGCGCATGAATTCATGCAGGTAATAGTTTCTAATTACGTCATTCTTACCATCTTTCTGCATATTTGTCGGACAGGCAACAATCATTCAGCCATGTTATGAAACTGATGATACTAATTAGCTGGATCAGAAGAAAAACTCTGACATGTGAAACAACAAAAAGTTAAAAAAGAGACAAAGAAAAGAAGAAATTTTAACTTCTTGGGTCACTACTGAGCTGATTTGCTGACAAAAATCACATTACCCTGCACCAAAATGTGCGATCTCCCCTGCAAAATAAGGGAAAGAAAATTGCATAAGTTTGACCGACATCAATTCATATCATCATTTCAGATGGCGTATTAAATTCGTAAGGGAAAAATAGAAAAGCTTGTTCGCCTTATGTAAACTGGAATGACACGAACCATATATCTGAATAAAGGTTGAAGGAAGCAAAAACGTGAAAATTGTCAATACAATCCACATAACGATCTTGGCAGACCACCAACCAGAATGCCATGAATCTCTCGGGTCGTACATCTTCGAGGTACCAGCAGTTGAAAGAAACATGACGATATAAAATATCTATTTCACAAATAAGGAATAACAAAGCCAACATGTACACTTTTATAAATATATCATAGATAGTGTAGTTAATAGGTAGACATGCATTTGTGCTGATTGAACTAGCAATTTGACGCACATTATTTGCTGAAATAGTTTCCAGCAAGCTTGCAAACCGGCAAACCTACCTTATCTGTTTAGAAAATGAATGCTCATTTCCGTTTCTCTTGAGACGAGTGCAAAAGTCAAACTAGGATCTAGTCCACATAGTATTTAAACAAAAGTTCCCTTTACGATGGTTATTGCAACTAAGGATACGAAGCATCCCAAGCTTACGCGCAAAACTCCTTCAGCCCCCAAACAATCGGATTTGCCAGCACATACTTTGAGCCCTGCACCCCCAGTTCCACCAATGTCAAACAAGTGTCAGCACTACAACATGACTGGTCTAATGAATAAAAGAAACCACAACAAAGAGAAAGATGTTTATTTTGCCAACCCAACTAAGCATTAGCAACTACAATAAGGATTTGGTTAAACTAGTAATCTTACTGTGCATTTCAGTCAATGCACCATGACCATAGTCTCTGGCAGCCCAAGCAAGGAGGTTAGCGAGTAGAAAGATGAAACCATAAACATATCTGGCCATCCAGGGATTGGAGCCATTCCGGAATTGGCCGAACCAAGATGGGTCCTTGAGTACCGCATGTCTCTCAATTCTGATGCCGGTTCCACCACTCTCCATTTCTCCTTGAGACCACCACCAGTCTTCTTCATCACATACAGCAACAATGTACCATAGTAGGCATCAATTAATCATCTACCTGCAATTCGTTCCGAGGAACAGAACCGCATGTACTATTTCTGGGTCAGCTCGCTAAAGTGAAACTGCATCAATCTATTAAAAACTTATGCCGTGAGGAAAATGGCTCATAAACAGTAGACAAGAACAAAAATTAGTTTATAGCCTTTACACTAACTTAATTATAGCCAAACCATATAAAATTTTCATTTGCTATAGATAGCCGTCAACCCAATTCACTTCTCCAAGTTAATAATAGAGTGGATACGATATACGACAAAATAAAGAAACTAGCAGAACACATCTTGATGTAACTATAATGTCATTACGTCTTAAAGATACTCTTTTATTTATTTCACGAAATTCCTGCTTCACCTGAAACATGTTCAGACGAAATCATACAAAATGCGTTCGAGAACAGAAAGTATCAGACAATTACAAAAATCTCTCGAGTCGTATAACACGAAACAATGATATGATATGACATGGGGAAAGATTATCATGCCGTTGTCTGATGATTAAGCTGTTCATCCACGACCGTTAGATTTGGACCCCCCATCTGATGTGGGCTTGTCAGTCCTACTGCATTATATGCTTTGTTACAACAACCAATCAAACATGCAGGGCTGAATCTTTTTTAGTCACTGCTACAAGTTACCTACAACTTTACGACTTATATATACAAAAGAACTGACAAACCCAAGATGAGGAAAATCAGTGAAGAAACCCGAAATGGTAAAAAATAAACTCTTAAAAATGGTTATGGGAAGGCGTGCAATTGCAAAGACTTTGATGAGCAAAGGAGAATCTTTTCTTTGCTTGGAAGTCTATTTCTACCGGCTGAATTAAAATACACAGAGATTGTTTTGGACTATTATGCCCCCTCATAAAAGCAAACACACGTCACGCTCAACGTTTTGACTCCTGCCCCGGGGGCAAGTTGGGTACTTTCAAGGCATAAATTAAATTAGAAGCAGGTTTTATTATGCCCTGTTCTGGACAGAGAACAGAACAATTCTACTCAAAACAAGGAGGTTCTCTCTCCGCTGGTTTCTCTTCCTTTTTGATTCCTTTGTGAGTTAAGAGCAGAACAAATAAACGTTAAAACGCTCCTTGTGTGGTTCCAGAGAAAATGCAGGAAACTAGAAAGAACCAATCATAATGTGGAAAGAGTAATCTACAGAAACTATCGAGCTCGCCCTGCTCTGCGTTTGGAATGGATAGGCAGGCAAAAACATAAAACTGCAACACAACACAACGATCTAAACCCAAACAAAATTCCCTGAATCAACAGAAAGTAAAGAACATTTTCAAAAAGATAATCTCGATCCTGAAGGAAGTTGCGAACAAGCAAAATGTATCGCAATGCAAAGTGAATGTACGTACGTACCAGCGAGCGAGTGGAAGATCCAGAGATAAGAGAACGGAAGAAGCAGTTATATGCTACGCCACACACTCTAGAGTTTCTACCAATTTATAAAACATTCTCTTCGGACAGACGTTGCGTTGGCGTCTAGTTGCTGCTTTGCACTTTTAAGAGAGAGAGGTGTGTTTTGTTGGGGAAGAGAAGAGAACATGTGGGTTTTGTAATTGTAACCCAACCCAAGCCTCTTTTCTCTTTACCTTTTTCCTTTTCGTTCTCTTGTATTATTATTTTTTTCTTTTTCTGGCGCCGTAAACTTCCTCTTTCCGCTACACATCGTATCTCTGAAGTAAAAGCATACTCGTATTAATTTGTTTTGTAGTAACAACGGTTTTGTTTGTTTACGTTATAAGTTGGTTGGTTGGTTGGGCAATACCGCAGGAGTTTTGATGTTTGAATTTGGCCGCACTACACGCTTTTTATGTACATGTCCCTTCTAAGTGTCCCTTATGTGGAGGAGTGGAGTGGAGTGAAGAGGTGAACTTCCTTATTTCTTTAGTTGCCGTCCACACAACTATCATCGTGCTTTTACGCAGCCAGGCGGAAAGATATGTGATGTTAATGCCACTCTTCATAAACGTTTACTTTCCATTTCCATGCTATCCATTTATGTAATTTGGATTAGGATATATGCACATCAGTTACATAATCGAATTAGAACTATGTCAATGTCGTATCTTTTATCTAAACCTCGTGTTTATTAAGGATGATAGCATTAGGAAATCAGGATAGGATTTGCTCTTTCGTGTAATAAACAATAAAATTTTCAATTATTTTTTAAATGTTAAGATCACTTTAACTTACTAGATGATTAATTCATAAACACAATAAAATATGAAACATAAGTTTGTATATAATTGTGGAGTTTGATTCTTTTTTTCAACTCTCCTCTAACCAATTTTAGAAATAAGTTTATCTCAATAATCGTAATCACACAAGTATCCTATCTTTAACAATATACACACCAAAAGGTTAAGACAACTTTACAAGTGGTGTATGTAGAAAGAGGTAAATGAGAACTGCGCGCGCGCGCACACACACACACATATATATATATATATGTATATGCCCTCGTTTATTTCTTTACATATTATATTTTGCAGTTAAAATAGAATACTTAATACTCTACTTTTCTTCTCATTATATTTTTTTAACATTTTAATGAGAAATTTTTTTAGAATATTGTTTCTCTTAAATATTTTGTTATTCATTTCTTTTTATTCTTGGCGAGAGGTGTATATATGTTTTTTTTAACTGAAACGATATTACTAATAAAACGGCCAGGAAAAATCGAATCAACCGGACCAACCTAGCCCCGAGCCGACAGACTCGCCCAATACACCCGACCTAGATCCAAAAGATTGACGAAGAAAACTTGGCTAAATTACATCAATAGAAGGACACTCAGAACAAGCAATAGTAGTCACAAATTGGGGAAAAACCATTCCCCAAGACACAAAATCAGACTGGAACAACGCCTCCCTAGCTATGGCATGGGCTGCCTTGTTTGCTGATCGTTTGACATGATAGACATCAATGTCCCGAAGCTCATGTAGAAGAGCTTTACAATCCGAAACATAGGTGTATATATGTTATTTAGGAATAAATGAAGGGGAATAGTTGTATATTCCTTATTAGATTAATAATTTTTTTGGAAAGCATTATTAGATTAATAATTGTTTTTTTCTACTTATATATTTTCCCTTTTGTGGATCTTAGTTAAGTATAATACATGGCCAAGTGGAGGACAATTATTATAACCCTATCTTCCTTAAAATTCTACAACAATAATAACTCTAATGCACAAGGCTCCTCGCTTTGCAAAGGTCGAAGAGGGACATCAATTAGAGAAATGATCTGTTAGGGTTATTTTATTATCACTCTTTAGAATAAAGTTGTTATTGATCATTAAAGCCATTAAAGTCTTATAGGAGTTATTCTATCTTGGGTTCTTTTACATTATACATGTAATAGATTTTTCTTTCTACAAATTTAAGTCAAAGTTAACTCTATCATAATCAATAGTAAGAGGGAAGATCTTTTTAATAGTATGGTTGATTAAAGTAGTTACAAAATTGCAATCATTTTCAATGACAATCCTTCCTTCCAAATTTATCATGTTAAACTAGATAGAACAAATTAACTTATTTGGTCTTGATCTTGCTTATTGTTCATTTAGCTAAAGATTTAACAAAATATATCAATGGTAGACAATCAAAACTAAAAGCGAAAAATATTATATTGAAGAAGTAGGAATATGAAAATTCTCCTATCATGTCATGGTTGATCAACTTTATGCAATAAAAAATTGCACAAGGATATCTTCCAGTAGATACTACTTAAAGATCTTAGATGCAACCTGATAGAAACACTCCCAATTAGGAAATGATGCCTAGATATATGAACAGCGAAAGAAAGTTTATGAATTAAAATAAAGGGAATTAACAATTGCTTAGTGTTTTTTTAAATTAATGGCTTATCGCAAGACCTCTACTATCATTAGAATTTTCAAGCGTTATATACAGTTACTGCAACCATATTTCAAAATTTGATTAATAAAGATTTTCTAAAGAGTCTAAATGAGGAGCATGATTTAAAGTTCAAGTTCTTGGACAAGTCTTTATCTCCTATTATTGGGAAAATTTTTCTAACTTACAGTTTTCCCATTACTTTGCCTCTTATATTACACATTCCTAGTTTTTCAAAGAATTTTTTATTTGTTAGTGTTCTTACAAGAGATTTGGATAGTAAAGTTAAATTATATCATTCTTATTATATTATACAAAAGTGAGCATAGGAAAAAGAATTAGTTATGATAGAGTTATGGAAGGATTATATCGACTACTAGAAGATTCTTCGTTCAATTGCCATGATATATTAGGTGAATCATTATCTTCTTATCAATAAATTGTTCAATGACATAAGAGATTAGGGGACTCATCATTTTCTAAGTTGGAGAAGCTTTATCGTAGTTTATTTAAACAATTTTGTTTAGAGTATTTAGATTGTGTTTCTTGTGAACTTGTTAAGCATACTAGAGTTTCATATTATTTCATTAATAAAAAGATTTTAGTAGCTTTTGTAATGATTCATTAAGATGTGTGATGTCCTAATCCAATAGTTTCTTTATTTGGTCATAGATGGTTTATAGTCTTTATTAACTATTATAGTATGATGACATAGATATTTTTAATATGTGCAAAAGTAAAGTACTTTCTTTCTTTTAATCTTTCACAAAATAGTTACTAAATAGTTGAATTCCAAGGTAAAAGCATTACAAATTGATAATGGTACTAAATATATCGCTATGTATTTTGTACTTATTTAGATAATCATAAGATTATACATCAGACTAGTTGTATTAATACTTTCACTTATAATGATGTATAAATAGTGAAGAAAAAAAACCCATTTGCTAGAAGTTATTAGGGATTTGATGTTCATTATGAATATTCCTAAAGTCAGGATATGCAATTCTTAATACTACATATCTTATAAATTGCATGGCTTTCAAGATCCTTAGATTTAAATCTCTTAAAACTTATTCAGGGTAGTATCTATTATATTTTTTTCTTATATTGTTTGTTTGTGCTTGTTTTAGGCCCTAAAATGTATCTTTGTTAGATATTCTAGAGTTAAAGGGAAAAAAATGTTATCATCCCTACTACAAAATTTTATGTAAGTATGTGTGTTAACTTTCGAGAGTAGAAATCTTACTTTTCACATTTGTTACCTCTTTAGGGGAGAATGATTATGGAGTGGTAAAGATGAATTATGGTTTGGCCTCCTACTTTTAATATTGCGTTTCCAAATATGGTAGATAGGGGAGCGAAGTGGTAGACTGGGAGAGTATGAGAGTGATGGTGAATTTCTAACGTGATAATTAGGATATTACATACACCTTACCAAAGGTGAACTTACTGATTTATCTTGAAAAGATATCATTGGATGTAAATTGTATGAAGTATAGAGAATATGGCTCGATTGAAAGATTTAAAACTTGATTGATAGTAAAAGGTTCCACTAAGAAGTGAAATAGATTTCAAAGAAACTTTATATATGTGACCAACAAGAATTCAATAAGAATTCTTTTATCATGTTCCGTTAATTTTAGATAGGATCTTTACAATATTAAAGTCAAAATTGCTTTTTTTTACACAATGCATTAGAAGAAGAAGTGTACATAGAGATTTCACTAAGCTTTGGTAACTAAAATTTAAAGAAAAGTTATATTACTTAAAGAAGCTCTATATGGCTTGAAACAATCACTACAAGTCTAGTTTGTAAGATTTAGAAAGGCAATAGCTAATTTTGGTTACAAACAAAGTAATGCAAATCACACTATGTTTGTAAAAAAATACCAATGGTAAAGTTATTGTTCTAATTATATATGTTCATGAGACATGACAATCATAAAGAAATAGGTAGACTTAAGAGGTATTTAACTATCAAGTTTGAAATTAAAGACCTAGGAAAACTAAAATATTTCCTTGAAGTAGAAGTTGCTAGGTCAAACATAGGAATATTTATTTTTCAACACAAATATGTGATTGATTTGCTAAAAGGGACAATGATGTTAGAATGTAATCTTGCTATTACTTTTATTAAGGCTAATCATAAAATAAGATAGGATGTTGGGAAATATTCCAGCAACAAAATTTGTTAGAAGATAATCTACATCTCTTGTACACACCCTAACATTACCTATTTTGAGAATATTGTGAGTTATATTATTTATAATTTGCAGAGCGTACACCTTGACGTTGTGTTTAGGATTCTATTGTATCTATGGTCTAGATAAGAAAAATGACTACTTTTCTCAAACAATGGTTATTTAAAAATAGAAGTATATATGGATGCTGTCTAGATAGGATATCTGAATGACAAATAATCTACATCAAAATAGTGTTCTTTTATTAGTAAGAATTTAGTTACTTGGAGAAGTGAAAAACTGGATGTGGTTACTTGATCAAGTGTTGAAATAGAATATAGAGGTATGACACAAAGAGTTTATGAACTCCTATAGATTAAAAAGCTAATACAAGATTTGCATGATTGTACCAAACAAATTAGTATAGACTGATTATTCATTAAGAAATATTGAATGATTAAAAGTTAAAAATGAATTCCACAAGTTTAGGAAATCAGTTAGCAAATAGGTTACCATCTTAAAGGGTAGTGTTTATAGGTTATTTGAGGATAAATTAAAGGAGATACTTATATCTTCTTTAGTAGACAGAAAGCTATATTTTCCTTTTTTAAAATCTTCATTACATATAGATATACAAATAAGTGTAAGAAAACTATTTCAACCTTATTTTTCATAAAACTTTCTATCCTTAGAATTCTATAATTTCTTATTACATGTCTTATAACAAAAATTTTACTTTTATTTGGTTATAATTTCTTTTTTCATTTTAAATAATTATGTTATTAAATATTTATGTTTTAAATCTATTTTAATATAAAATTATTAAAATTGTAACACACCATAACCATAGAGCAGATGCCTAAACATCGAGAGGATATCTGAAAATATACCCTATGAGAATGACATGTTAGGGCAATCATATTCACTTATTATGGCATCATAGAAACACAAGTATTTCAAAGGACTAAATCTCCTCGTTTCATTCACAAAAATAAACTCATTTGTCATTTCATTCCATAATCCATATATTTACATTACAAAAACATCTGAGAGTTTACTGTTCTATATAAAACATCTAACATGAAATGGAATGCTAACAGAAAAATCTAACTAAACTCCTCGAACATTAGTTGACCAGACATTTGAGCCATTCTTGTTTCCAAAATTGACAATACTAGACTGTTACTAGATTGCCTTAGAAGCTAGGTCTCCTCAGTACCTAAAAATCAACATTGAAATTTTAATAAGTTTTGTGAACTCAGTGAGTGAACCATCATCAATGTACTCACTAAAACAAAACATAAACATCACAAGTATATAACACAGTTCAATCAGTATCTCACATCATTCAGAATCAAATCCCATATACCACATCATTCAGAATTTAGTACCTGATCATAATATACATCATATTTCAACAAACCCATTATAAATACAAACATTGCATATAATATTTTTAGAATATTTCAATCATTCATCTTAATCATTCATATCATCAACGTGTACACAAACATTGTATACCATTATATCAACTCAATTTAGTCATTCTTTGCAATCATTCTCATGATACATGTAAAGATATATATGCAAATGCACATAAGACTCCACTTTTATTTTTATTTTTTGTGACTGAGCACCTATTTAACTGTCTCGTATTTCTTGTAGATACTGGGCTCATTTCAGATACTGTCCTATACCCATTGTGGATACCAAGCTCATTAATTGTTAAGCCTATGGCTCTTTGTGCATATTGGTCACTCTGGTCACAACTCCTTTATCTAATCATGCATATCAATATCATGGAATGCATCATTTCATATATTATGCTATCAGTAACTTTCATTCAGTGTGTGCAGTCATTTAGCATATTCATTAGATTTGAGTCTGGCATTCAACATATAGTTGAGAACACATTTCATATTGCAGAAAGCACTTTTAATACAATCCCGAATATCAAACTCCTCAAACCAACAATATCTAGAATATCACAATCATATCAATAACAGTTCAATATCTGTAAGTTAATAAAAAACAATTCAAACATAGTGAGAAAACATCTAGGTTAACTCACAGTGTGCTCCAGATAGCTATTGCCTTGACGATCAGGCAATGTTTGGATGCTGTCAGTCTATTTGTGCTTCTATATCATGCAATACACACATAATTACACATTAGTAACTTGTTTAATCAAATGAGTACTCAATCATACACATGTATATGTGTTATGTTCAATGTATGCTCAATTGACTATCCCGAGTATGTATCCTTATTCACAAGTCTTGATCATTCATTCATCATATCTTGTATATATCTAGTTTGCAATTAGGTTTATGCCTTAAGTAAGTTTGTTTATCCTCAATTCATCAATCCTTTCTTAGCATTATATATTCACACAATTTCACAATTATCATTCAATCATATCTATTTCATTACTTATATCCTTTGGATTACATTTGCATTCATAAGAACATATTCATACTATTAGTAACTCATACTTCCCAAATTCATATACATTGATATCAAACAATCCATTCCTTAAATTATAACCTCAATTAACAATTTAAACTTATCAAACACTTAATATCACTTAATCAAGCAACTTTCTAGGCTCATTTCAAGCCCCAATTAAGCAACTTTCTAAGTTCATTTCAAGCCCCAATCATGTCCTAATGCTCCAAAGCAAAGCAACTTACCCTTATATGGTTTACCATCACACAAAACACATTTTTTTCCTTCAATTCTTTACAGCTTTTAACATCTTCATACCAAATTCAACACATCTTCATCATAGTCCATTACTTATACCTCAGTTATACCTTAATTATATGCCATTTCCTCATCAATTCCATATCCAATTCCAATTCAAATCATTCATTTGGTAGCTCACGATTTATGGACTTTCATGCATCAAAATCAAAAGATAAACTATCATTCATTTGATCATACATGTAGTCCTAGTTCTTTCCCATTTCAAGATCACTATATTAGTAGCTTTCTTTTTCATAAATTCACCTTCATTATACCTCAAAATCCAATCTAATTCATCCATAA
>JANZLH020000146.1:159244-174108 GCA_026770325.2 Erythroxylum fimbriatum
TCGGGAAGGTCCCGGTAACAAAAATTTTTGTTTTCCGCACCTGGTACATATGATGTACCTCCCGGGATTTTCCTACACTGATTACTTATGTGTCATGGTCTTTCCTCAAGTATCTTATTAGCAAGTGAAGTTGAAGTGAATGTAAATAGAATAAGATTGTCTTCAGTTAAGAGAACATCCACCAAACCTTTGTTCTTCCAATTCCGCAAACCCCATTGATTGATGATTGGAGACCTTTGATCAAAGAAAGAACCAACAAGAGTACCTTCCTAATTTCTAGTTCCTTCTTATAAGATAGTTATTTCAGGGTAGACCATGAGCTTTCCTTATACCTATTTAGGAGGGGTAAAATATATGTTAGAGACATATTGCTCACCTAGGACTTGCTTCCAGCTTCTCTACTGGTTAGCCTTTGGATTTTCTAATGGATTGGAGAGGGAGGGGCCAAGCGGAGGGGCAGATGGTGAGGCAATGTTGGATGGCAAAGGTGGAAACTCACCTTTTTCATTTGCGAAGGAAACCATCATTGAAAGGGACAGTAGCTTGACAATAGCTCAAAGAGGAAGGTAGCAGGTTGGTTGGTGGGATGTCTGAAAAGTTGGTAATGAAAGAAGGGAAAAGTGGAGAGGTGGAAGTTGTAATGTAAGGAAAGAAATACCAAGATTCCCATGGGAAAAACATAAGGTTGAGAGACTGAGGAAAACACGATGAGCAGAGAAAATTATGATGGTTGAAGGGGCTAGGATCAGAAGAAACAAAGATGAGTCGAGAGACGCTAAATTATACATACCCGAAGTGCATGGTTGTCTAGAAGTTGGGGAGAGATAAGAGCAGTGAAAAAGGGTTGGGAGGCCAAGAAAATATGATGAGTTTGAACTAAAATGATGGTTATAGGGAAGACAACTAGGCTATGGGTAGAAGAAAACCAACGAAGAACAAGCAATAAGGAAAAGGCACTGATTCATGCAAACTCGAAGTGCTGCATGGAACCTTCCACCTACTGTGGGGAGACTCTAATCTCTCTAGCGATGATTATTTTTCCCCCTATGAGTGATAATATTTTCAAACAACACAATCCATAAACCAAAAAAATTAAGTAATGTTCATACTTTATTAGTCAAAACTTAAAATAATGTTTGTGCTTTGAAATGAGTTCTTACAACGTTGATGTCTTCTTTAATATTTTACTTGTACTTCAGTTTCACAATCAAGGTCTTCATTGATGACTATAGTGCTAGAAACTAGCAGTGATCGAATCACGAGCACAACGAAAAAAATAAAATTTTTAAGATTTCCAATTAGATCCCAATAATTGAATAACGTGAATAATAAAAAATACGAATCATAAAATAAGATATCATATTTGATTTGTTTCCTCTGTTAAAATCCTTTGAAAACTTTTCAACATATGAACCACAAGTTGTTCATTTGTCCAACCTCTAACCGTATCCACAGAGCAGCTGCTCAACTCTTGAGAGGAATTAAGCAAGAATACTAGCTTCCTAATGCTTATTCCTACTTATAGAAAAAGCATTAGGGTTTTAAAATTTTATTAAAATTAAATTCCTGAATTATAATTAAATTTATACTCTAATTATAATTAATTTAATTTTAATAAAATCAAATATCTCATTTCTAATCCCTAAAGTTTCTTAAACTTTATAATTAAGTTCAACTTAATTACAATTGATTTTTCCTTCATAAACTACTCTTTAATATGTGACCCATTAGGTTCCTAATAAATTGACAATAATTATAAATTATAATTCTAATTTATAATTAGAATCAGATAAATTAAAACTCCTTTTAATTTATTTTTAGTTTTCCAATTAAACAATTTCTAATCATAGATCAAAATTGATGTCTAGCAACATGTCATGAGTACTCAAATATCATAAATGTCAAAGTGGTTTGAATTTACCTAACCATGCATGGTTATGATATATAATTTAATCCTTTCGTCATCTAATGTTCTAATTTGACAGAGTGTAGATATATTGTCTACTATTTTTACTCAATCATGTTCGTTCTTGTTATTTAGTAATTAATTTATAATTGACATTTGAAAAACGTCTTTTTCAAATATTAATTCACTTTGACTAGAAAATTCTATAAATAACTACTAATCAAGAACAGTATAACATTCTTTCTAATTACTTTAGGGTGATGAATCCTTTATTAACTTATTCAACAATCTCTACATGGTTCATTTTGCATCTAAGTATTACCAACTGAATTATCCTAGGACAATTCATAAGTAGCATCAAACCACAATAATTCTTACATGAGATACCTAAGTAATCTCAAGTCTAAGGATCAATTATACAACTATCATTATGAGAAAATCCACAGACACAAAAGTAATATTCTATTCGAGATCTTCATAGTTGGGTCAGTTTAGTAACTTATTCTCTAATAAGTAACTTCACATTAGTTTAATTATCTATATACTTTAGTTTATGAGATCAATTACTTTCTTTATAAAAAAGAAACATAATATGTGTTAGTTTTACCGTTTCATTAATATCATGTCTTGATGAAACTACAACTAAGAATATCTAAGAATAATACATAAATGTTAATTGAATCTTATAATTATGATGTCATCATAATTTCAATTACACAATACTGATTTCACAGACTTTATCTTCAGTATTAAAAAAACAAATGTAGTTAATATATAAAGATAAAGAATGTCTTTATTAATTATTTTGTCACTAAATTACAATCAATCGATTAATTGTAAGGTATAAATTAACAATCTTTGGTATCAGAGAATCTCCCCCACATAAGTAGATCTATCCCTATCAAACTAACTCCCTCTCAACCTATAGCTCATGTGAAGCCATTTGAGTCACTCTTACCTAAATCCATCAGACTTCACCAACTTAACTATGATACCAATAAAGGGTCTTTAGGAAGTCGGGGGGAGAAATTGGACTGAATATAAATGACCACGTATACAACTAGAACATCATAACTCAACCCAAAATCTTAAAGCACTGGGTTATGAGCTTTATCTTATAATATAATTCAATTTATCCACATGTCTCTTTCCAATGTGGGATGACTCTACTTGTAAATTTCCAACACTGCAATCGCTAAATTCTATATAGCATTTATATGGACTTCTATGAAAATACTTGTGGATGTAAGTGAAAACAAAAGTATATTAATCTTACATTTTTGGCTTATGAATGAGGTAATCTTCAAGTACAGATACGTTTGACGAAGCAAATTCTGGTAGGACTACAACCTACTTTGTCTGAATGCTATCATAAAAAGATACATGCTTTTGCCGCTGTACTACTCTGTTGACGTATCTTTCTTTAGGAAAAATAAACTGGACTCTATAGCATCTTCAACTCCCAAAAATATCGATTCCTTTCCGAACTTGTCTACAAAATGTGACCTTGTCAATTTCTCCAAAACGTCAAGTCTTGGGTTTATGATTGCAATCTGAGAATGTCAAAATAGAATAGAGGTAATCGAAAAGAAAAACGGTGACTAAAACAGAGAGAAAAACAAAGACTATTAAGAGATGGAAGTGAAAAGAAATTGAACCGAGGAGTAAAAGAAAATGTCATTTACCTTGATGCCTCTTGTGTCCAACATCCTGCGTACTTCAAGTAAGGTTTCGATTCCTGTGGTGTCAATGGCTGTAACTCCTACGTAATTAATTAAGAACAGCAGAAATGGAAAGTGTTACAATGCATATCTCTTAAATCTTGCAAGCGCAAAGTTAATTCATGTCGGAGCTCCTATATATATAATGCTTACCTGTTAAATCTAGTAAAACATGTTCGACTCGTCCGAAATCCGGAGCCCTCTCTTCATCTCTAATCCATCGAAGAATCCTACTCAGAATTTGGGGATAGCAATGTTGCAGCTTTGATTATTATCTGATTTCACCATATATATAATATAGACATTGTAGTGGGACAAACAATTGCCTACCTTTCCCTTATGTAGTTGCAATTTGCGAAATAAATAGGGGACCCAAGTTGTAGGACTAGCACTCCTGGAACCCTTTGAGAAGCGGGGTATTGTTGAATGTCGCGAAACAGAGTCGAGTCCGGTATTTTACCAAGTCTACAAGTGGCAGGCCTAGCCACATATAGAAGTGCTCTCAACAGTGCTAGCCCAACCTGTGTGAATGGAACACAATGTGGCTTTAAATAAGAACAGGATTATGAGACTTCCAACTGCAACTATTACGATTGGAATAGCAGTTCCTACCGACAATATGAGGCCGTAATCCATGCTAATAAAAGAAACACCAAGGAAAGCCGCCATGCAAATGAGGAAGTCGAACTTGTCAACCTTGAACAAGTGATAAGCCTCCTCATAATCCACCAGTCCAAACATGGCGGACATTATAATTGTAGAAAGTGCCACCAAAGGTGTATAGCTAAATAGAGGAGCCAACACAAGTAGCACCAACATCATACCAATGGCCATTACTACATTTGACATTGCTGTCCTACATCCCGCGTTAAAATTCACTGCTGTTTTTGAGAATGGCCCTGTGTATCAATGAAAGAAATACCACTGGGATTAATATATACTTATATCTCATATCAAAAATTGCATAAGCGTCTTCAAGTTTTACCTGTGGTTAAGTAGCAGGAGGTTAAAGATCCAACAATATTCATGAAACCGAAAGCTATCATTTCCTTGTTCCCATCGATTTGTTCATTCTTC
This sequence comes from Erythroxylum fimbriatum, assembly GCA_026770325.2. Classification (NCBI taxonomy): domain Eukaryota; kingdom Viridiplantae; phylum Streptophyta; class Magnoliopsida; order Malpighiales; family Erythroxylaceae; genus Erythroxylum; species Erythroxylum fimbriatum. Next base: position 163,949 of record JANZLH020000146.1, read on the forward strand.
ATTATAGCGAAGCTCCTTCCTATTGCTATCCCTTCCTACGTTGAGGATTCAATATTTAACCAGTTAATTATTTGGGAATGATTATACTTGAGAGTGGTTAGAGAAAAAAGATGCTTGTAATTTGCTAGTTTTCTTACAGCTAAAGCAATCAGAGCAGTAACCAGTCCAGCCTTGATGGTTGCTGGCAAATACTTTGAATCAAAGTTTAATCTGTTAATGGAGAGAGGGTTTAATCCTCTGTGCAGGTGACCCACCTGAGGCAAACAGGAAACATAGAAGAAAACGAATTGGGCACATACATTCGTGCACGCAACATTTCGAAGATGGTGAAATTTCTTAAAAGACATATTAGACATAACCCATTACTTACAATGTCGATCCCGTGCTTTTCACCATGAGCAAAATAGGCGAAAAGCCCGCCTACTAGCACGACCACCATTGGAGCCATAGCTGAGACCCAAAACAATTTTGGTTTTCTTTTCCTCTGAAAATCCATTTTCAACCAATTGCGTGCGTCAGTGAATATGTACCCATGTTACTACAACAAATTTAATATAAAAGAAAGCCCACGTTGAAAACGTGCAACAATAATGGCCTCAAGATTCAAGAAAGCACCAATACATATGTATATAGACTTATATATATAGGTACGCCTTAGGGTTGAAAGGAGCAAATGTAACTTGAACTCTTATTTCAACATACTCCATGGTCGATGATGAATTAACTCGTGTAACTTTTATAATCATTTTTCAACTAGCTTAAGATTATATAGACTAGATTCAGATAATTTCAGACAAGTTATAAATTTTGAAACAAGTTTAAGTTTGGACTCAAAGTCAACTTAAATAGTTTAAGAAATTATTTTTCACTCAATTTTGTAAAGGAATCTAAATCAAACTTTCTACTAAATTTTTATACTTGATTTTTAATATAAATTCAAGTTTGAGCTCAACATTTTCAGCATAAATATTATTTTTAACTTAAGAAAATAATTATTCAAAATTAAAGTAATAAAAAAATATATCTTCTTATTATAAAATATCAAATAAAATAAGTATTTATATATCACTTCTTTAAATTTGAAATGATAAGTATATTAATTAAATAGCATCTCAATTTTTATAAATTAAATGCATCAAATTAAATATTTCCAACAAGTTAATAATACGCATTAGATTGTTAAATAATTTTCAGGTTTTAGATGATTTAAAGTAACGAGCATTTACGCTAAAATTTCAATTAAATTGTAGTTAAAGTTGCGCTCTCTATGGACCTATTTGTTAGGTGTGGTCCTGGTCTTCAGTCGACAGCAGACGCTGTGGCCAACACCAATACGGTTTTACGTTGGTCTTTTGTCGTGTTGAGTTGAGTTAGGTCAGTGGTGGTGGGATGAATGACTTGCCGCTTCGGTCTCTGTTGTTGTGAGTCTCATCACACGTCACATGTCAAGAGCATTATGGTTTATGGTTACAGTAATTCTAGGGTTGGCATTTTCCTCACCGATTTAAAAGTAACAAATAAAATTAAATTTGATTTAATAAAATAGTTTTATTTTATTTAGTAATTAAATAAAGATGGATTTTAGTTACAAATTCCTCTTAAAAAGAGAAATACTGCAAAAACAAGATGATAAAAAAGATCTTACCAGGTAACGAGTGAACTGTAGGAACATAAGAAAGATAATGCCAAGCAATGCGCTTTCCCATCTCCACTGCATATATAGGAAGAAAACAACTTTATTTTGTGTATCAATAATTAAGACTGCATAGCCATAATTAGCCAACCGAGCTTCCCATTCCTCTTTGAAATATATAGTTGAGCTAGCTAGAGAGATGCATGTGCAAATTTTAGTACAAAAAGGAAGGCACAAAGAGATGGAGAATAAGTAAACAGAAGTGGCTTTGTGAAACAAAAGTCGTTTACGAAAAGTTGATGTTTAAAAGGAAACATTAAACATTTTATATGCAAATGTTTGGGTATGTATATAGAGTATAAAGAAAGTTGAGAGTGAAACCTCATGTCGTTGTTTAAAAACAGCGTGAAGAACATGAACAACATCAGTTTTGTGAGTGAAATGGGTTATTCCGAGGAAACCCTTTAACTGTTGCAGGCAAATAATGATAGCAGTCCCTCCCATGAAGCCAGTAATCGTAGAATGCGATAAGAAATCCACCAGAATCCCCAGTCTGTGCAGTGCACATCAAAATATATCTTTTATTAAGAATATCATACAAAAATTAATCTAAAATTTAATCCCAGAATTCATTAAAAGAGAATCAGAAGTCTCTGTCACCTTAAAATGCCTAGAGCAGTCTGGAATATTCCGGTGATGAAAGCAGCCGTGAAAACCAAATCAAGATACAATTTGGGATCATCATTGGCAGACACTTTGTCGCCAATTGATTCAGCTATGAGCAAAGAGCACGCAGCCACCGTACCCACGGCCAAGTGCCTTGAACTCCCAAAAACAGCGTAGATGAGAGGAGGAACAAAGCTTGAGTCTGCAGTTAATCAGTATAATATGGTAGCAGATGAATGATCATCCTTATTTAGAACCATATAATATAACTAGGTGATAGGAAAAGGATTAATATATATAAACAGGTAAACAAGACAAAAAGTACTTACAGAGACCAATGATGGGAGGGATATTGGCAAGTTTTGCATAGCTGATTCCTTGAGGAATAGCGAGACTTGTTATGGTGATACCGGCAAGAAGATCGAATCGAAAGAGCTTGATATTGTATCTAGGTAACCATTCAAATATGGGAACAAAGTACTGGAGGGCAGTTTTGAGTCGACCCCAACCCTTTTCGTTCCTGAATTGCCGGAAAGGATCGTCAGGGAACAAAGTTTCCCGGCAATGGGATCCAAATGTTGCCGCAAAACTCCTTTGAGTGTCGAAGTTGAGCTTATGGTTGGGATTTATTATATTGGAATCCATAATTGCGTGTGTGTTGCATGCAAGTGTGTATAGGAGTGGGCGAGAGAGAGAAAGAAGGAAATGGTTTTGGTTGTGGATGAGGACGAGGAAGAGAACAATTTTTGGGCGTTCGGTTGTAGCGGTAAGCATATGGTCTGCTTGCTATATTTATAGAAGCCAAGTGAGTGGGGAGTGAAACACGTATGACAAATATTGGATAAGATTGGAAATTGATCCCTAAATTTAAGTTCTCTCTCTTTTTATTTTTTATTTTGTTCCTCAATTAATCAAATCCCATTTGTGGTAAATGGAATTACAGAAATTAAACAGAAATCATCTCATCTCTTTTTTAGCTATTTATTTAATTTCTTAGTCAGTCCTTTAATTCCTTAAAAATCAGTTTATTTTCAATCAATTAAGATGCTTGTAAGTAGGAAATGAGATAATAAAATATTTAGGCTCTAACAATAATATTTCTGTTGCAACTGTTCCATGAATATGCAACCATTTTGCCAAGATTACGTTGACTAATTAAGAATGAGCTTAAGTGTTAGATAAACTCTCATTCTGTTTGCGTTCAAGACAAGAGTTCTTTTTTACATGGAATCACATTTCCCTGTCAGAGTGACCATAAATGGGACGAGAAAACAAACTAGGTCTTGAATACATAAGCATATATTGTCAAGAGGATACTGCCAATTCATATTAGCATGTGTAGTTACTGATCAGTGGTAGAGCCAATGTTGAATTTTACACATCATGGAAATTAAAGTCGACTACGTAATTGTAATTTTCCTGCTATCAAACACAATCTAATGCATTTAAAATTCCATATTACTACAGTACGAGTTAAGTTCAAATTAGTTTACATATGTATGTGAGGTTTAAGATTTTCTTTTACAGCCATTTCCGTTCTAATGGTAAAAAATTATTAGAAATGGTTGTGAGTAAGGTGGAAAGTTCCAATCGAGACGTGCACTTTAAGAATTATTTAAGGTGAAAATTGAAATGAAAGAGATAAGCCGTAATATCGATGTCAATTATACATGGATGGTGTAAACTCAATGAGGTCGGGTGAAAATTACAGGAAAAAAGATAAATCAACCATACACAAAATAATAATTGTCTCAGTTTAGGAAATTTTATGAATTTACTCTTTTATAATTTAAGAAGTTTATAAAAAAAATGCTTATATTTTATAAAATATTTAAGGTGAGTTATTATGTTTGTTTTCTTCATCAACTTTTATCAGCCGATATTTTTAAAAGCCATATTACAAAGAGGTCCAATGAATTTAATAAAATGAATAAATCACTCTTTTGTTAATATGATTAATAATTCAATAAATCAATATACCTTTTGTAGTTTACTATTTAATTACCTCTTTATAATGTAGCTACTTATATAAAATATAACATGTCTAAAAAATGTTAAATTTACGAGAATATATTTCAAAATTGATTTTTATCATAAAAAATTGGGAGAATCATAAAATTTTAAAAAATATTTTATTATAGTACAAAGAATTTGAAAACTCCTGTGTTAGATTATCAATGTCTATGTAATAAATGTTTATAACGCTTAATACCAACATGATGGGTGTGGTAGTTAAAAGATGGCTTTGTTTTATGATAAATCAATAAGACTTTTATACAAATAATAGAAGGTATGTACAAACTAGAGATTCCGAGCCCGAAATTTCTTAACTACCAAAGGAGTTCAAAAGAATTTACAACACTTCCTTCCATCCTAAAACCATACAACAAGACTCAACCATCCTTCACTATATTTTCCACCCAAATGTACTTAAATCTAACATATCTAACAAATAACACAAGATACTCATCCTAATTCTAGCAGCACCCTCAAGCAACTATAAAACAATCTAAAACGAAATAGATAACACAACAAGAAAATAAAGACCATTTTTCGTTTTTTTTTTCGCCAAAGGTGCCCATTTCTTTCAACCTTCATTGATATGCTTATAGTTGGATCTTTTGTCCACCATTTTTTGAATTTCTGCACTTGGTATTCACTGGTCTGCTACATTATGGTGCGAGTGAGTGTTCACTCCACTTCACTTTTGCATGATATTGAGGAGGAAGAAGAACTTCACCCTGTCCAAACCTAAAAGAGACCTGCAAAAAAATGGCAGGCAATAAACTCTCCCTCTCTTACCTCCTCTCGGTGTTTGAGCTAAGTTATTCCATAATTTGGAAGATCACTTTGGTGTTGAAGCTCCCCCTATTCAAAGCTTCATCTTTGAATGTTCTTGCATTTCTTTTACATTATAGATATATACAGTAACCGAAAGTAGAATGGGGAGGTCGCTATTTCGGTAATGGGAGGATTGGTTGAACCAAGTGGTAATGGAGTGGAGGTTTGATAAATAGGGGATATTTATGTGGAAGTGATTAAGGCAATTTTCCTATGCTGATTTATAAAAGATGGTTTTCTCAAAAACCACTTATAAATGTCGCCTCTTTTGGTCCTATTCTTGACTATTAAGTTGCTTCTGCCGATAACCATCAAATAACGAGAAAATACAGAAGTGAAAGAAAGGTAAAAGAATAGAAACACGGAAGAGAATCAACATCAACAGATTTTCTAGATCAAGGTATGACTACTTTATATATGAGAATTATATATGTTTAAGATCTCGCATAATCGTATAATGAAGTGAAATTTTACAAGTGGTATTAGAGCCATCTAGTTGTGAATTGTATGATTCTCCATTACGTTTCCGGTTTCTGAAAAATCTTCATGCTTTTCTGTTGGGAAAAAACCGGTGATTGTGTGTGTGTGTGTGTGTTTTTCTAAGTATTTGGCATGTGTTTTTTGCATAATAGGTTATTATTGTTGTGTTTTAGGACTTATTTTGTATATTTTTTGTTTAGTTTGATCTTCATGGTTATTCTTTTATATTTGATGTTGATTTAGAGTAAGAATTGATTATTTTGATATAGGAATGGTGGGTGGCCACCTTTGTCATTGAGTTAGGGACCAAGAGAGGAGAAGAGAAGTGGAGGAGCTATAAGACTAGAACCCACGATCATGGGATTCATGCTAATTCCCATAATCATGGGATCCCTAACCCGAAGAGACACAAGTCTGTTGTGAGACACGTTATCAACCAGATGAGTAAACTTTCACAAGTCCCTTAAAACTTTTTTTTTCTTGATACTACAACCTTTAAATAACCTTTTACTTTATTATCACACCTTATCACATTGTCCACTTTTAATTGCATGCCTTACTAAAGCAGACTACTGCACCCTTTTGAACCGCGTATTATATTGAGCGGGGGATCAACAGATTTTCTTGCTCAAATCAGGGTTTGTTTGCACTTGCATGCCTCACTAGTAGAGGCATCCTTCGATTGGCTTTTTTCATTACTATTTTATTATTATTATTATTATTATTATGAGTTTCTTATTAGTAGTAGTTCTATTATTATTATTATTATTATTATTATTATTATTATTATTATTATTATTTATTTTTTAAGCTTCTTCTTATTATTATTATTATAGGGCAAGTAAGAAGTATCCTCCAGACTCAGACTACTCTAACACTCTCTAATTGTTAAATCTTGAATTCCAAGTTTCTACACTTTTGCTTTATCAATTGTTCATTGTTAGTTTTTTGATTTAGTTTAATTTTTCATTTTATATTTATTAAAAATGGTTCTCAAACAAAGCATAACGTCTAAACACAATTTCTGTGGGATCGATATCTGTTCTTTATTACAAGTTACACCCCGTATACTTGCGATTTTGAGCATAAAACTAGTGAATTGGTTTTGCATTCAACAAAAACTTCTAGTGTTCCCACTTTCAATATTGATTATGAAAACTCCAAAGAGTTGTTGAGAAGGAGAAAAAGACCAAGAAAAGAATTATCCTTTGGAAATGATTTTTAAACTTATCTTTTTAAAGATGACCTTTTATCATTTTTCAATGAAATTTCATCTTTTGATGAACCGTTTTTGAAAGAATCCTTAAAAAATGAAATTTACTCTATTATACATGACTTATAATTTGGTAGATTTACCATTAAGTGTAAAAACTATTAGTTGCAAATGAATTTTAAAAAGGAAATATAAACCTAATGGTTTTATTGATAATATAAAGCTCATCTCGTTTCTAAAGGTTTTATTCAAAAACATAATATTGATTATTTTGATACTTATGCACCTGTAACTAAAATTTCATCATTTCGTATTTTGATTGTTTTATTTTCTATCCATTATTTATTTATTTATCAAATAGATTTCAAAACTGCATTCGACTGTTGATTTAAATGAAGAAATTTACATGGTAGAACTGAAAGTTATGTTTTATCTGAGTTTGAAAACAAAGTTAGTAGAATGTGAAAATTTTTGTATGATCTTAAACAAGCTCCTAAGTAATGACCTGACAAGTTTGATCAAGTTCTATTAGGTAAAGGTTTCTCTTTTATTGAAGTGGATAAATGAGTGTATAATAAAGTTATGATTGGAGAATGTGTGAGCTTAACTTATATTTATGGTACTGATATTAATGTTGTATATAGTTCTAAAAATTTCTTGGCTTTATATTTTGATAAGAAAGATATAGGGGAAACAAGTGTTATTTTGGGTGTTAAAATCATAAAGAATAAATCTGGTATAATGTTATATTTTTTATGTGAAACCAATTTGTACTCTTTAGATGCCAATACTCATTTGGTTCAATATTAAAGTGATCATGTGGCTTAGTCTGAGTATGCTCAGATTATTGGGAGTCTTATGCATTTAGTAAACTTTACATAATTTGAAATAGCTTATGTTGTATATAGAATGAGTAGGTATACTCATAGTCCCAACTGTGATCATTGGGCTATTTTAGTCAGGCTAATGAAATATTTGAAAGGTACCATGAATTATGGTATTTTGTGTAGTGGATTTCCTATTATATTGGAAGGGTATATAGTGATGCTAGCTGGATCTTTGATTCAGATGAGATAAAATCTACTAGTAGATATATATTTACTCTTTATGAAGGTGTAATAACTTGGAAGTCAGTTAAATAGACTACTATTGCTAAATCGACAATGGAATCATAATTTATGAACCTAGAGTTGGCTGAAAATGAGGTTTAATGTTTAAGAAACTTCTTATCAAATATTCCTTTAGGAATACAACCAACACCTTCTGTTTCTACTCATTTTAATTGAAAGACACACTCATTTGAGACAAAAAGTGTTAGAGTAGTTGCTTAAAGAAGGAACGATATCCACTAATAATGTAAAGTCGAAAATAAATTTGGTCGATCCTCTGATTAAACCATTAGGAAAGAAACAAATATTTGAAACATCAAAGAGAATGGGACTAAAGCCAATACAAGATATCATTGAAGATGGTAACTTAACCTATATGATTGGCGATCCCATGAATTAGGTTTATATAGGTAATAACGAAGTGATTGATTGATTTTAAAAGGTTCTGTTAAATATTTATGTCCCTTCTATGATGTGTAATTAGTGTTAAACTGCAACTTAAGTGAGGATAGGTAAGCTCTAAATGAATTCCATATTCCTATAGTTGGTGTATTTCATTGTAGTATACACTTGATGGGATCATCTATATAAGTGTGGAATGGGGTTGTTATCTCTAGAGCACTCATGAATAATTAGGCATATGCTTGACCTATTATCACAAACATAAAATGAATAATAGATATAATGTGGATGTAAAATGACTAATAAGATGTATAATTTACAATACAGGATGTTGGATCATAGAAACTTAAAGTTTCACCAGTAGTTTTATATGTTACAACTTATTAAGTCTACTCTCTAGTTCATAATCCATAGCACACTATTCTTTGGTTCATAGTTCATAGGACACCAGATTCAAATTGTTACACTCAAATTCTAATCCAGTAGATACTTAATTATTCTTTTTTATATATTCGTTTGAAATAATTTGGGGGTTATTGTTAAATTGGTTTGTTATTTTAAAAATCTATCTTATTTAAATAAACTCATGTTTTGTTTACTCTAAATTTATTCTACACTTATCAAGAAAACATGTTTATAGTTGACTCAAATTTATCTTAACGTTATAAATCTATAGTTTATCATCCTAATGTTAGTATCCAGAATTGATGAAAGCATAGATATCTTATCTTTACTTTTTCCTCCTCTTTGAAAACAAAATTTGTTGGATTAAAACTTTATATACTATTACTGCTTCTTTCAATAGAAGAAGAGCTTATTGAACTTAGAGAGTCATTGTCAATCTATACTTGTAAGGTAGAATAAACTCTTGAGAATAGTAACTTTTTTCATGCCTTAAACTCTTGTTGCTTTGTTCCCTTTTTTTTTAGTCATAGTTTGTTAACATTTTCCTCCTAGAGAAGATGGTCAATTATTAATGCAAATAGGCTTTTACATTATATTTCATTAAACCATATACCAAAGAAACAATACTTGATTTGTCAAATAAATTAAGAGGAATTTGATCTATTATGGAATTTGTTTTTGTTTTTTTAATCAAACATTCAAGATAATAATGTCAGTTTGAAATATCCAACCAATACAATATCTAGATTAGAATTTGTCTTTTTTATTTCAAAGAGGAAACAAAAACAATTCCTATTTGCAAAGTGCTAAAAATGGTTTCATACAATCAAAACAAGTATTGTAATTTCAAATCAATAAATAATATTTATTGCATTGATGATTTCATACAATTAAAATAAATATTTTAATTTGAAATTAATCAAGAAAACTTGCATTTTTCAAAATATAAGTAAAATTATGTTTTTAATATCAATAGTAATTTAATACAACATAGGCATTCATCGGAAATGAGATTAATTACATGTCAACTAATGTTTTTGTTGGTGTTGTCGGGGTAGAGCTCCGAACCGCTTTCCCCATTCCACACTCTCGTCGATGATCATGCTCATGCCATATCTATACTTGAACCCCATCTCCACTAACTTCCCATTATCACATATCAGTCCTTTCTGATCTGCTTCTCCAATAAATCTGCAGGTATAAATTTCAGTTGTTGATATGAACTAGTACCATCATATACATATAATATATATATTGAGAACCATCAGTTTAATTTTATGGATAATCAAAGATTACTGGATGAAATCCAATTTTATAACATTTTTTCTTCTTTCAACACCGATCAATTGTGTTACAGAATAACAAATTAAATTGAAGAAAATGAAAGATAGTGATGAGTAAGCTAATTAAG
>JANZLH020000146.1:236878-254858 GCA_026770325.2 Erythroxylum fimbriatum
CCTCGCTCTTTTTCCACCACCCTTTTATCTGTCACCTTCAAAGGTTGCTCCTTTTCTGAGTTATATTTCAAAGTTGTGATCTTTATCACTACTACTGTCCATCACCATGTCGTCTCTTTCTGCTAGGCTTCTTTCACCCCCATTGTTGCAATCTTCCTCTTCTTCAAGGCCAAAAACAAGGCTGTTTGTTGGTCAAACTATGGCTCCGATGAAGGAAGAGGTAGACACAGGGAGGTTGGAGCCGAAAGTTGAGGAGAGAGATGGTTATTGGGTTTTGAAAGAGAAGTTTAGACAGGGTATCAATCCTCGAGAGAAGGTGAAGTTAGAGAAGGAGCCAATGAAGCTTTTCATGGAAAATGGGATCGAGGAATTAGCTAAGTTGTCAAGGGAGGAGATTGATAAAAGTAAGGTTACCAAGGATGATATTGATGTTCGCCTCAAGTGGCTTGGACTCTTGTGTATCTAGAGACAGAGAACAGAGAAGAACAAGAATGATGTTCTGCGATTTAATTTGAGAGAAAAGGTAAAAGCAATAGAGAGGGGAGAGAAGAGTTACTAGAAGGGCAACTTGCCTTTCTAAACTGAAAATATTTCGGGTAATCGGGTAACCCGATTTTTTTCGGAGTTACCCGTCCCAAATCGAACATATTTCAGGTAATACCTGTCCCGACCTGATTTATCTGTATTTTAGCATTTTATTACCCAGCCCGGCTCGAATAACCCGAATAATGCTCACCCCTAATTGACCTTATGTCAACAAGAACAAAAGAAACAAAAAGGTTTGACTCTTGGTGAAGACTCTGAAAAGCCAGAGAAAGCACATCAGGCTACTAGATCATTGGTCTCAATCTTGCAGAATCAATCAGCAAAATCAACTAAAGAGATAGAAATTAAGAGGAAATTAGTGTTTGAGAGGAAGAAGCCTCAACAACAACTTTCTTCTAATCTGGCAGAAAAACAAAAGAAGCAGAAGCCTAGTCAGAAAAAGAGTTCTTCATCTGAAGTTCAACAGAAGGCAAAGAAAGTTGAACACCAATTGGCACGTTATAATTCTTCTCAACCTATCAGCAAGAAGGATTTGAGAATAAAGGTTATAGAAGAATCAGTACCTGTTCGAAGCAGAAACTCAATTATTATAAAAGAACCTTCGAAAAAGCTAGTTAAGGTACAAGTCGAACCTATACTAATCAATGATCAATCAATACATCTTTTAAATCATGGAGAAAGAAGATTATATGGTATTCTGTGAGATGAAAAGACAAAACCATATCCAATGACAATGTCTAAGGATCGGTATACAATTTATCCGATTACAAGCAGAACATTGATCAAAATTATGCCAGATATACAACCGAGATCTTCAAACCTTGTGAGAAATGAAGAAAAAGGGAAAAAGAAGTTGTTCCTCGAATGAAATGAAGATGATCTTACAGAAGATCTTATTCAAGCAGTTGTGAAGAACATAGATGATGCATGCAATACAGCAACCTGGAGCTATCTATGTTTCACATCATATCTCAAAACCATCAGGAAGTCAGTGTGGAGTTTCCACCGTAGATGCAACCTTCAAGGTAGTTGGAAAAGTGACAAAAGGACAGTACAGAACTATCATGGTTAAAGGTATCAATTTCAACTTAGAGACCTTTGTGCATTTGATCATACATTTTAGACCTTTAAGTTTCATACCATCATTTAAAGAAGTGTTACACCTTCTTGGACAACCAGTTCCAAAACTACCTATACATGATGATCTTGATTTCCCAGAAGGAAAACAAATTTTCAAACCTCCTACTATCACAATCATAGATTTAGATGTTTTACCTTCAGAACCATCTGTTGCTAAAAACTTCCATCCACTAAGTGTACCTCAACAAGATTCTACTGTTGTTTTAGAGGAAGTCAGTCACACACAGAAGGAAATTCAGGAAGCTTTGGTAAAAGAAATTAAGGAAGTTCATACTAATTTTGATGACCTAAGTGACTCAATGGGTGATCTTCACGAGGAAGTAGCATATCTATGGGTTACTATTGAACAAGACCTCAAGATGAACCACACTGATATGCAACATATGTTTTTTGAAATTATGAAGCGTCTTCATTGAAATTTTTTATTAATAACAAACAGGGGGGAGAAGAGAAGAAGAAAGAAAGCATATGGGGAGAGAAGAAGAGAAGATAGAAAAGTAGACAAGTTTTTTCTGATTACGTATATAATATATGTATTTCATATATGCATGTGCATTTCATATGTTTTGTTGTCTCGTTATTCGTCTAAATAATATTCATCTTAATTTCATTTTATCTTTCTAAAAGTATGATTATTTTCTATCATCAAAAAGGGGGAGATTGTTAAGTCAAGAAGGCTTTACTTTTATTAATTTTGGTGACAATCAAATAATAATAATCTTATAAATAAATGAACTATTTTGATAAGTTTGTTAAGTGTGCAGAAAAATCTAAGTATCACATAGTCATCATAGATGAAGTACAAAAACACAGACGAAGCAAAACACAGAAGAAGAAAAACACAGACAAAGAAAAATACAAAAGAAGCAAAACACAGAAGAAGACAAATACAGACGAAGCAAAACACAAACGACACGTCATCACAGAAGAAGCAAAACACAGAAGAAGCAAAAACACAAATGACACGTCATCATAGACGAAGCGACAAAATCAGACGATACAAAGTAGAAGATACACTAGAACCTCAGACAGTTAGTTAGTTGGATTTAGTTACAGAACTCAACTAAATAACGGTTTCTGGAAGAAACAAGAAGTAGCTTTTCAAGAAGCAGTTGGAGATTTAGGCTATAAATACTAGTCCTAGGCGAAGACTGAGAGAACTAGTCGTTTTTTTACTTAGAAAAATTATGTATCCAAAGTGCAAAACAAGAGAGCAAATACTACTAAAATGAAAAGCTCACAATATCTTTCTAGTGATAGAAAGAAAAGGCTAAAGCCTGGAAAGGCTAAGATAGCAGAAAGAATACTTTGTGAAAGAGACCTAAAGAGGCTCTGGAAGGGAAGAAAGAATACTTGTAAATTTGAAAAGTATAGTGAAATCTCAGACGAACTCTGAGGACTGGACGTAACCCAAGGTTTGGGATGAACCAGTATAAAATTGCGGAGTTTATTCTCTAATCTTACACTTTATTTTTCTTGTTGTTAGACAAAAATTACTTGCGATTCAAATACGTATCAACCTTAATAAAGTATCTTTAGTATTCATTTGATAGTTGAAAAAGATTTTCAAGAAATATCAAAAGATTTGTAGTCTAGAGAAGATTACACAATTCAACCCCCCTTCTTGTGTATTTTGTATACTTTACGTGACTCCTATATTAATAAGTGATTTACTTCACAAGATTGGTCCACTTGTCATTCAATTACTAGTCCATTTGTCACACATTTAACTATGCCAAATGTCACTAAGTTATAGGCTAAATCATCCAAATTTTTCATGTATCAATTTATCCTATTACTAGGCATTTTTCCTAGTCCAAATGTACATTTTAATCTATTAATCTCCCAATTAATCATAATTAATTCCAATTCACTAATTGAAATCCAATTATACCAATATTCAAAACATACCAAATCACAATTCACATCATTTTCATTGAACATTTTTCATACCCCGGGACATGTCAATTAAGTGTCATTTGTCTAATTCACAATTCATGTGTGTATGCTCATATCATGCCTTTGAATATAATTATAATAATCATGTCACAATTGTACCAATTTCGCTCTATATGCTGACACTCATATGACTATTATTCTAATTCTTTAAATATCTCAATCATTTTAGAGACGGGATGCTACAGATCAGGATATCCTACTAGATAGCAACGAGTGGAACGAGGTTGCAATTTATTCTCATAAGGATTATATAATTGTACCTCAATAGGGCAACCCCACACAAAAATGTGTGCAAGACTTGGTGTCCTACCAACCTAGAGTTCCAAAGGCATATTAGGCATTGACTTACTTAGGATTCTATTCAATATATATATAATGTCGTCTTAATGGCTTCACCCCAAAGGTATTCGGGTAGGTTAGTCTTGCTCTGCATCAACCTTATAATTTCCTTTAAGGTGTGAATGTGCCTTCAGTCACACCATTTTTATCAGGACTAGCTAGCATAGTAAATTAAGTCACTATTTCAACTAATTCCAAATACCTGGCAAACGGATCCTTTTCTTGTCATGCAACACCATGTCTATCATAATACTCTCCTCCCCGATCAGATCTGACAATATTTATTAATTTTCCTAACAGGTTCTTAAACTTAGTCTTAAAGATCTTGAATTTATCAAGAACTTCAGACTTTTCCTTAAGCAAGAACACATAACTGTGGCAGGAATAATCATCTATAAATGTTAGAAAATATCTAGAATTGCATAACTTAACTGCATAGGGCCCACTAATGTCCATACATATGAGGTCTAATAAGTCGGAAGCACTAGTTGACCCCTTCTTCTTTATCTTGATGAACTTACCTCTACAACAGTCAACACATGTTTCCAGATCACTAAAGTCTAGAGTTGGGATAATGTTATCCTTATCAATCTCTCAACTCTGTCTCTGGAAATGTTGCCCAACTGTTTATGCCACAACATGTAAAATGTTTTCTTTATGAAAGCTCTCTTACGAGTAATAGATTCAACAATATAAGAAGAAGCATACATTTCATTAGGCGTAAGACACATTTGATATAATTTGTAGGATATGAATGCAGTTTCGATATGTTTTTCATTGATAAATATATTTACAACTAAAGTATCAATTACAAAACAATAACGCTCTTTATCCAAAGCTAACACAAAGATAAGATTTCGTCTAAAGATAGTATATAAAATGTGTTCTATAAAACCAATACAAACCTTATATCGAGGTTCAAACCTACATATCCTACATACAAACATCTATTTCTTCATTATTGTTAACTATCAGCTTCACCTCTCCTTTAGTCGGCCTTCTCGTGGTTCTGAACCCCTGCATTGTGGAAGCAACATGATTAGAAACTCCACTATCTAGCCACCAAGAACTTGATGTGGCTATAGCTAAATTGGATTTATGAGTCATATAGGCTAAGGAGTTACCTGATAGCTTCTGTTTGACTTTCTAGAGTTTGCACTTTTGGCAGTCAGATTTCCCATACCCCTTCTTCTTATCGAAGAAGCACCTCATGTTCTTCAACTCGTGTGGACCCTTAGTAATGCTAAACTATCGAGTCTAAATATTTGGAGAGGGTTTGGATTTCTTACCTTTATCCTTTTGGGGCTTCGCCTTCCCCTTGCCTTTAGCTGTTACATATAAGGTTGTATGAGGAGAACTCTTCAGCTTCTCCCCTGTTGCAACACATCAGGAAATTAACGCATTAATATCCCGAGTCTCATCCTGAGAGATATATGAAGTTACAACATCTTAAACTCTCACGGGAGAGTATTAAGGGCCTGGTACACAATCAGTGTGTCAAAAATGGGCACATCCAGTGCTTTTAGCTTACTCTAAAGGTAAACCATCCTGATAATGTATTCTCTAATGCTTCCTTCTCCTGTATACCTCATGGAGAATAGATCTTTAATTAAGGTGCTCAACTCTGCATTAGATGACACCTTATATCTTTAGGAAATACTGTCCATGAACTCCTTCGTTATGTTTTTGTCTAGTAATCCACTTAGCGGATGATCTGAGATCGACATCTTAATGGTCAAATAACAAATTATATTTGACCACTCCCAAATCGCCAAAGCCACCTTATCGGCTTCTGAGCTAATATCTGTAAGTGGAGAAGATCTCTCTACTAGCATCGCCATGCTGATGTTAGTCGTCTCCAGGGCAAACTCAACATCCTTCTTCCACTTCTTAAAATTGAAACTAGTCAAAGTCTCAATAGTGACATCATTGTTGTTCACAGGAAAAGTGACTGTATAATAGAAAAGATAATGTAAAGATCAACATAAATATAGGATAACAACGATACTTAAAGCATTAAAACAGTATCTATAATGAGAATCTGCTCACATAAATTATGAAATACCTTAGGGGCAGAATGCATAATATATGCAATTAGACCACCACATAAAAGTGATCAGAGTATAACCGTCAACTCTCATGACACTATCACTTTTTAGGCGAAAGATCCAAGCAACGGCTTTCTTCTATCTTATGCATTTATGCACATCTCAAAATCTTGTATAAGGTCAACATTTTGGGTAGAATAGCCAAACATAAGACCAGAGACATCCCCTAACATGTAAGCATAACAAACCAAAATACTAACTCGAAAGGCCACTTTAGTGACTACATCCTTATCAGTACCCCTAAAGGTCCACAAATACAAGGGATACATCCTTATGTTATCCTCACATTCTACATGGGTGTACCGTATATGAAAATGTATCACCAATAAATGCGAAATTCGAATGGAGTGTCAAATTATCTCATACAGGTGCTGAAAACATTGTCTTTAAACTTTATTCGAAACTTTTATAACAAAAAAATCATTCAGAGCGGCTATCGTGCTGTATCAGACACCGAACCTACCACACAAGACACGAAGCCTTAAGTGTCTCCCTTATGTTAGTTCGAAACACAAAAATTTGCTCAAAGATAGCATTAAAATGCTTTAAATTCTTTTTCGGAATAAAATCACCAACGTAATTAATCTAGAAAATTTGAAAAGATCACTTTATAAATTTTCCTGACCCGAAAATTAACCCAAATACCTCAAGGCACCTTTACAAAAATTTTGAATTTTTTAAAATTTTTTCCTTTGGTGCTAACGTCAGCAATACTGTAGCACTGATGTTAGTTTGACATCATTATGATGTCAGCACTGTGCATCGAGTGAGAGTGCGTGCAGTCCCAGACGCCTTACCATATGCGTCTGACCCGTGCGCTGCATGAACCACACACGCATCGACGCGCTGGACCATTGTTGGCGTTTGTGGCTCATACGACTATACAAGCAGACATGCTGATCCTATATGACACACGCACCGACCACACTTCCACACTCGCTTTCACAACATGTCGGGACAATTGGTGGGAAAATTTGTCCCGACGCTATCTGTGGGAATGCATGTCGTGTGTAGCACGTCCATTAGAGGCCAAAAAGTGGTGAAGCCAAGTGTTCTCATCTAGTTGGCACGTGCAACACACACGCCTGTTGAACTGCCTCTCCGCCCGCACTGTTCACGAGTTGGGCGAGTGTATAACACACACCCGACGTTCTCCATCACTGTCGACAATGAGGACAATTTTCGACAACTCCGAAGACCTTTTTCACACTTTATGGCTAGTTTTCGACCCATTTTTTATAACTAACCTCATGTACACCACTTTCACACATTCATATGCGTAAAAAAAGTCAAAAAATGGATAAAAGACAATCGAAAGCCCTAATGAATGAAAACCAAAAAACAAACTTTATTTTTAACCACTCGATCATGTAACCACTCTGATACTACGTATAACATGTAACCTTATTAAGTGTCCCGGATCCTATGTGAAACAGAAATAAATGAAGTAAATGCAGAAATACCTGTTTTCAATTCCATCACACTTTCGAGGTGGTTTTCGATGCTGAAACGAGCTCTAATCAAACGAGACCTTCACGCGAACTCCTCACCAGATCGTAGTTAACGCTTTTATATAGTTTTCTCAATACGTAAGCACTCTTAACAAATCAGAGATTCCGTATGCTTATGAATGATATGAGCAACTGCAGAAGACCTTAACCTTTATATATAGCTTCTATATAATAAGCTTGATATGGGTCCGATCTACACTGATCGAAATCCATTTTTCACCTAGGCTTCCGCCCATGACTTAGATCATTTATTGAGTCATTTTATTATCTTTATTTAGATCAAATTACGTAACTTAACTGATAAATTATTAAAAAACTTTTGAAAAAATTAAATGATGTCCAACTTTATGGGAAATATAAAAAATATCCAACATAGAGTATTTTGAGGTAAATTTGAACTAGAAAACCAAGAAAAGTATTTGAAATAAGCATGTAAGTACATTGCATCAACTAAGATCGTGCTTTAAGGCAATTTGCAATGGTAGAAGTATATCTTTTTTATCTTTTTCTTGCTTTGCAATTTCGTTCTTAGAGAACAATGTCAAGAGCTTGTTCACATGACATAAGTTCCCAAACAAACAAGAACGTATCCCAGACTGAAATTTTGCATTTGGCTACTACAACCTAGGAACTAAAGGATTCATATTCGTAATAGTGAACCTCTAGAATTCTACTTCAGGAAACAACTCTTCCTTGAGTGAAGGAGCTATCCATTGTATTTGGATGTATGTGATGTCCCAAAGATCGTCACCTTCATTTGGCACCAAAATCTCCTCTTCCTTCATTTTCATGATCATCTTTTTCAATAAATCGGGAACCACTTGCTGCAATTTGGTTTCACCATATTCACCCAGATCAGCTTTCATGCACGTGTCCATTCTTCTCAACACTCCAAGCCAAAATGTCCTAAACCCTGGACTAGCTGTTATCTGCTTCAGAAACTGCAGGTACACGTCTGTCATGAGCTCCATGGAAATTGTCAGAGTCCCTTCCATGCTTCTCATCTCCTTGTCAGCATTCTCACGTCTCGAGTACTCTAACATCTTTTCATGGAGATCATCAACCATGGCGAACACCACAAGATTAAAACAGCTGATGCAGTTGGCAGGGGGTAGGTCAAGTTCATCAACCAGGATAAAGCTTTTGCAAAGTGACTGTATCGCATGGTTTCTTATCTCTTCTCGTCGAGCTAAGCTGGTTTTCCTGAATGCCTCACATAGTTTCACAAATAGATTGAAGGCAAAATTGGATGAACCAAAAAGTTTGGAGTTATCCTCTGAGGAGGAATTGCTGGCAATGCTTGCTGAACTAAAATTGCTTCCAGGGTCTGAGAATTCTTTGTACCATTGGATCAACAAGTGTACAGAATCTGACAGAAGGTCCAATATAACTAAATTCCTCTCAAGTGGACTATTCTTCAGTGCAACAAATCCAAATGCACAATCCACACAATATGCATAATTTGTTCTTGAAATATGGGTTTTTTCTGACATCAACGTGATCAGAGCCTCAACCCCCTGACCGTATGTTTCTGGATGTCTGCCACTAATGGATAATAAATGGAGGATTGATTTCCATCCAAGGTGAGTTTGCAAATTTGCAGGGAATTCGGTGAGGATCTTGCTCACTGAACTAGTTATGCTCTCGGCACATTTGTCAAGAATTTCCTTATCAAGTTTCCACATTAAGTTAATGGACTTGAAAATCAGCTCCTCTGCTGCTCTATCTGCTCTGAATGTAGAAAGGAGTTCAATACATACCTTGAAAAGCCCGACAATGGCTTTCTCAGCAAATGGAATCGGAGAAAACAAAGGAAACTGAATAACCCCTAGCAAATAATCATGGAATGAAGGCCAAAAGTTCTGAAACCTGTGACTGTTTATCAAGGTGATGGAAACTATCAGATCCCAGCAGAACACAACTGTTTCCTCTTCATCAAGTGGTGTGCTGAATTTTTGGCCTTTCCCGCCAGCTGCAAATATCAAAGAACGTCCAATGTTTAGAAAACCATCATCTGGTATGTTGCTACTACTTCTGAACATGCTACCAATCCTACATTGTTTGATAATTTTCAGATTCTGTTCAAACTCATTCAACCCAAGTGCCACTGAATCTTCCATTGTATCTATTGATAGAAAATGAGAGAAACGACTTATTATGTTAGAACTATGACGACTGCCAAATCTCGAGTCATGGGTCGGGAAAATCACACCTGATTCGTTTCTCATGTTTTCAGAGTTATCAAATGGAGAATTACAATTGCTATCAAATTCAAGCACAGATTGGGGAAGGAGCTTAAGCCTTTTGAGTTTCAGCAAACAGTCCACAACATACCGCCAACTACCCCTAATGGAATCTGTGAAACTGTTTGCTATGGTGAAAACTGCTAGAGTAGCCATTCTTGGCTTCAAATCATGGCTGAAGGTGAACAATGTTTCTTCTGAGGAGGCATATGGATTTAACAAAGTGGTGAATTTTGAGAATAACGCAATGAGTTCATCAAGAGTATCATGTAGACCATATTGAGCTATCCTAGCTGCTGATATGAGCCCTTCTATGCACTCATGGAACACTTCATCTTCATCCGCATGCTCAAAGAAGGCGAAAAGTGCTGCTACTGATGGACCAGCAATGCGAGCAAACATATCTCGCCCTATTCGACGGTCAAACTTACAGAGGATCAAGGGCTGAACAATTTTGGATCGATTAATCAGTTCCACCCATCTTCCTGGGTTCATCTCAACTGGACCTGATTGACCAAAAAGTGTGATTGGATTGGTTGCAATCGAGTGGAAAAGCTCAGAGAGATACTCTCTAGGAAGATCTTGCCCTGCATTGATTGCCCTATTGTTCCTGATAAATTCCTCCTCTGTCATCTTTTTCTTAACTTGAGGATTGTGCAGGTCCGTATTAAGCATAATAAGAGAGTAACAAAGGATGAAAACTGCATCTTTGCTTGCAAAGATGTCTGAAGATTGTTGTTCATGAAATTGCTCGGAGAAAGCTTCCAGGATCCTCTGGATTTTTTGGGACTCCCCTGGCAACCTGAAGGTTGAAAGATACGTACGGAGGGCAGTGTCAAGAATCATGCCTGTAAATTCAAACGTTTCTGTGAATTCCTTAAGAACTCGAATGTGAAACTCGTCAGGGTCACCAAGAAAATCACCAATCGTATTCTTGTCAAGCCCAGGTGTGTAGCGGAAGAAGATGGACAAGGCTTTTGGGTCTGGAGGGTCAGAGACCAATTGACAATATTTCATGTACTCCAAACCTTTCTTTTCGTCTGCATTAAAATGGTTCCCAGCAAGTACTAGCTTCCTTTTTTGCGCTTTCCTCACTCTCAGGTATTCTACCCAAGTGTCAAAGTCATCTTTCGGAATGTCTTCCCAGAAAGGTCTGTATTCAGTAATTTCAACAGGGTATGGTCCAGAAGGACTAGAGTCACCTTCCTTGTCAATGTTATCCGCAATGTTATGTATCAGGATCAACAACCCTTCAAAGGCTTGGACTTGTATAGCAGTCAAGGAACTTGCTCCAGGAAATGAGAGCTTGCATAGCAATTTCCCTATTTCCTCAAATATATTCCGGAAGGTGGGATCAGAATCATAGTTCACATACGCTTCTACTGGGAATGTCGGTTGTCTGCAAAAACTTATAATCCCTTCGACTGCAACTTCTTGGAGTTGAATTGAGGGCGCAGAAGTTGCAATTCTCAACAACACAAACCCAAAAAATGCTTCTAGTTGGAGACGAATAAACCTGCAACCACAGAGACACCCTGCTTTGTTTAGGATTTCTAAGATAATGAAAAATAAAACTAGAATATCATGCACTATAGAGTTATCGAATATCAAAATTCCAACCTACGAAGAAAGTGATAGGTATTCAGAACAGTACTGCATATCATGGATAGCACAAGTGGACTTGAGCATGTCCCGTAGTGAATCAAATGGTGAAACAAATCATCTTGGATCATTCTTAAAAGCTTTGGATGCTCTCCGATGGAATCTCCACTCAACTCTATTGCAGAATTTATCAAAACCAAGGCAAAAAGCTGAACATTCTCATCAACCGTATGATAAGTATACCCTTCTGTCTCCACAACTTCCATCACGTTAAGCAACGAACAAAGGAAGTGAAAAATATCAACTGCACTACGAACACCATACCCGGAATCAAATTCACTACTCGTATCCACGTCTTCAGTATCAGACTCTGATTCCTCGCCAGGTTTTACCTCGACATCTGGCAACCTCGAATATATAATCTGTATCAATTCATGCATTGTGTGTTTAGCATTTCGTTGAAGTAAATCCCCCCTACTTGCAGATTGTTGAACAACTTGGAAACACGAATTGACAATAGTACAAACAGCATGATCTGCAAGCAAAACTGAAGCCTCGTGTTTCATAATACCTGTCAAAACCTGCAGAATTCTCATCATCACAGCGTCTTCAGATACTGAATCCGTTTTCACCAGGCGACAACCGGTAATCCCAGTTACGACTGAATTGATAGCATCTCTAGCTCCAGGTGTTTTCACATCAAAGATTTTGTGATTGAGTATTTTCAGGATGGATGAGAGGGCAACACCCGTGGCTGTAGCAGGAATATCATCACTTTGTATCACATCAAGGAACGGGCAGATATATATGGAAGGGTCTATGCTACGCCATTCTTGCTGAGGATTGAAAATGAGAGCACGTAGAGATTTCAAGCCTTGAATTGTAGGGGTGTCGTAGCTCTCTTCTTGAGAAAGAAAAGGGGCAGCGGAATCCGAGGGACGACGGAGTACGGCGACTATGGCGCTGACTTCGGTGTTCAACATGCAAGAGATGCCTAGTTCCTTTCTTCTCTTTCTATCTAGACCCGGAGACAACATGTTCTTGTCTTCCTCTCCTTCCATAATTTTGCTCCCCACAAAACGTAGTAGTTTGTAAGCATATGGAGTCGTTGTTTATGCGGAATGCTATCGCATCAGTGATGAAAATGTGCTGGCATTGGATTCAGACTTCTGGGAATGCAAAACTGTAATCTCAAAACAAAACCAAGATATGTAGCCATAATTAATTGTTTTTGTTTAATTTGATTCCTTATTTTTGGCTTGGATTGATTGACATTTTGAAGATTTCAACTTGGCTGTAATTATATGGAAATAAAAATGCTTCATTCTATTAGCTATGAACAGGGAAAGTGATCTCACCAGAAGTGCATTGTAGGAAGATAAAGCTGCCTTTTCTCATTTTCATACTATTGCTCCATATGATAATGTAATTTCAAGAGTTTCAGATCGTAATTCTTAAATTCTGCCGCAACCTGGCCTGTTTAGAGAAGCAAGTCTCCTTGTAATGAAGCTGCAACATATATGTCAATTCACCTTGCAAGTTTATGCTGGCTTATCACATTTTATACATTAGGAGATGGAAAGATAGGATGGCGTGGTAATGGTCCTTGAAAAGGATTAGGATTAGGATTAGAGGCGGGGAATAAATCTCGGCTCTCTCATCTCAATCTCTCTTTAATTTACTAGTGGCAGTTGTTGGACCACTACTGTGGCTATATTCTTATGTCCTTTTTCATATTCATATACAAATACCTCGAAACTTGGTATACCAAAGAGTATTGTTTTGTCTTCCACCTATCCTTAAAAAGTTGTCCAAACCAGAAATCAGAATTGACATCCAACTTTAACCGGCTAATTTGTGTTTAAGATTTATGGACGAGATAGAGGTAGAGGATGATGCCAGGTACCCAACAAAACCTCACCCTCTGAATCGCTCCAGAAACTTACCTTCATATCCTCATCCGCTCGCCACCCACTACAACCACCGTGATTACGAAGACGACTCGGATGACCCAGATGACATCCTTGACAACACCAACAACCATGGGGTCTATCCTCGTGTTTCTGAACAGAAGCAAGATTTTGAGAGGTACCCAAAACGCCAAAAGCTGAAAAGCTCGGCCTCAAATTATGAATTTGCCCCCAGAAGCGGTAGATTCTCTTCTCAAGGCGATGGGAATTTTGCGCCCGATTGGGGCGAGCACGACAAATTTGTGTTGCTTGAGGTGTGGGGAGAGAGGTTCTTGCAATTGGGTAGGAGCAGCTTGAGATCTGAGGACTGGGCTGAGGTTGCAGAGAAGGTGTCACAAGTATCGAAGACTCTTAGAACAGAAGTTCAGTGTAGGCAAATGATGGATGGTTTGAGGAGAAAATATAGAAAGGAGAAGGGAAAAGGGTTTCACTGTAGCAAGTGGGCCTTTTTCAAGAAGATGGATATGCTAATGAAGCAAGAGCTTGGAGTAGGTGGAGGGGTTACTTTAGCTTGTGGATTAGATTCTGGGGAATTCGTGTTCATGGACACCAGGGTGTATTTGGAGCATGCAAATGGCAATGATGAGATGAGAGACAGTCCATGCGAATCAGAGGAGGAAACTGGGGACAAGGATGTTGGGCAGAGATTTGGTGCAAACGAAGGCGTAAAGGGGTTGAGAGTGTTGGCTGACTCTGTGCAGAAGTTTGGAGAAATATATGAGAAGATAGAGAACAGTAAGAGAGACCAGATGATGGAATTGGAGAGGATGAGAGTAGATTTTCAGAGGGATTTGGAGTTGCAGAAAAAGCAGATTTTGGAGCGGGCTCAGGAAGAGATTGCAAAAATAAGGGAAGGGGATGATGAAAATGATGATGATGAGGAGGAGAATATTGTTGGGGAAGATGATTCAGGAGAGAATATCAGCGAATGACAAAGGTAGACTTTTGCTTGTTGCATTCTATAACCACAGTTCTCTGTTGGGTTTTGGATGGTTTGTTTACTTTTTTCTTTTATAATATCTTCATTCCTTGTCTGGCTCAAGTATTCGTTGCTTGCTGTTATTTTGATGAATTAATGCAATCGAGATATATGCCAAGCAGATTTCACAGTCATTAGTGTTTTCTTTAAAACTATAAATGAAATTAACAAATTTGGTAACTCCTGAAGTTTTGACAAGTTATACAAAGACCTATGTGCATTTTACTGCCTCTTCAAATGTAAGGCATTGTCATTTTGATTTTTCATTCGCTATCTTGCTTCCTCTTCTGTTCTCACTCTTTGGCTGGCATTCTTGAAATGAAATCAGGAGTTATAACTTTGAGTTTTGATCTGAATTTAATTACAAGAAGCTGTGAATCATTACAGCGTTAAAGTTAATTGCATCACTTGAAAGCTTAGTTAAGCACTTGACATTGAGCTTTTGGTAGACACCATCCCATTTCAGGATATATTTATCCTCTTGATCTCTTAGTTTGACTTGTTTGTTTTAACATTTAACTATGCTTCTCTTTCTCTGTTATTTGTAAATTTTTCTTTCTGTTGAACCCAACTATCAACATACAGATTCATTGTTGATGATGCTACTAATATCTTCTGTTATAATTTTCAAGAAGCTTGTGCAAACAGAAAGACATCAGTATTGACACTTCCCACAAGTAGGTGTCCATATACACTATAAAGAGTGTTGTCACTCTGAAGAAAACATTACTTAGTTCTAGTTAATGGTTATGTGTCCAGAATTAGTACGTTATTTGAAACAAACTGTGAGACAGAACCCCTTCTAGAACTGCTTGTCATGTACTTGGATGAGTTAGCATGATAAAGTGTTCTGAAATGAGCAAATTGGACATTAATGATATTGTTCCCTCTGGTTTGTATTAGAAACTATTCATATAATTAGATATTGTTGAACTAGTTACATTCCAGTCTCCACAGTCCACATATCATTGCATGAAGCTAGGCCTTTTCTTTTTCTCCCTGATGCATTAGAATACTTGGTGTTTGTAAGACTCGACAGAGGTAGTGTTACAGAAATCATTATCATATACAAAAACAAGGATTTGTGCAACATTTCATTTGCTATGTGGTATGAAATTTGCTTATTGCTATACTTAGCTGCTCTGTTTCTTTTATTCTTCAAAAATCAACAGCAGGTAGAAAGATAAAGGTTGTTAACAGCTGGATGTTTTCATGTTCTTGCTATTTAGACTTGACGAATGTCTTACATGATAAAATTGAAGGGTTTATCTGTAGTCTACTCTTTGACAAGTCAGACTTCAAATCATTGAATTCATTTAGGAGCATTTTTTACCATCTTGCATGTTTTGTACTTTTATTGGTTTTATTAATCAGTTGGTCCCTCTGTTTGGTTAAGAGATTAATTGTATTACCTTAGCTTGAAGTTATTTATTCACTCTTATGATCTGCACACATCTCATATAGCTTGAATCCTTTTGTACTCTTTTCAGACAGATCCTTCTGGTTTGCATTTGAAGTTTTGATGAACATGATGACATCTTATCCTGATATGGGAATGCAGTATGCTTAAATGCAATGGTATGTCACTATATGTGATTGGAGTTTTGATGGCTTCATCCTTGGCAGCCCTAGTCCCCAAACCGCTTCACCTCCCCCTTTCCTGATCTCTTTCCACTCGTAATCAAATGACAACTTTTAATTTGACCATAACAATTGTTTTTTCATCTGCTATATTTCTCGTTAGTTTCCGCATTAAACAGCTACTGTTAACCTCTGAATCTGTTGGTTTTTGGTTATTTCAAGCATCCTATATGTGAACTGGAAAAAGTTAAAAAGGGAACTCATTGCTCACTTCTTGCTTTAGACGAAGAACGATGTCTAACCTCATGCGGTTGGAACAAATGCCCAAAACACCAAGAAATTTGGTGGTTGATGACTGATTTCCCCCTTAACACTGTTCATTTTTGTTTTTTTTAACATACTAGTAACTAATGCATGCTTTAAGTCCTTAGTAAGTAATATGGTAGCCCTTGTATCCCTAGAATAGCCTAGGAGCCTTGTGGCATGGCAAAAGGAAACAATAAACTTAGGATGGCTTATTGTTTAGTAAGTAATAATGTTCTGTTTAGTGTGGTCAGAGAAGCTCCCTGTTATTCCAAGAATGTTGTCCGAAGAAGCTTGATCCAAGCCAGGCGACTAACTATATTATGTCATCTTAGAAGCTGATTATTATGCTTCTTCTTGTTATTTTTATTGTTGATGTTATTGATGTTGTGAATGGTAAGTACGTAAAGAACTGACGAAGAAGTGAGGGAGATGAGGAGAGGAAGATAAATCAATTTGATAGAAACAATGCAACTGAAATATCTGTCTAAGTTCAATGGTTTACTACTGACTATTTCCAAGTCAGGCTTTTTTTTTTCCCTCGGTGATAGTAACTGGTGCTACTGAAATTAGAATAAATTGTTCTGGCCCTCCACATTATTAGTCTCTGTGAATAGTTAAGCATTGCAGCTGATTTTATACCTGAGAATAGCTGGACCTACCTCGTATTTCGAACACAATTGTTGACTGTGCCTGAGAATACAAAGATTAGGAGTGGTTGTTTCGAATGTATTTCCTATAACATTTAAGATTACAAAACACGAGTTAAATGGTAGAAACTACCTGGATTGGAGTAAAACTGTCCGAGCTTATTTTTGCAGTATTGATAAAGATCACCACACTATGTGATTCCTGAATGATAATCGGGTGTGAAAATACAAGAATATTCTTGTAAATTCGTAATTCAGACATTGAGATAATTAGTGTCGTTAATGATAATGAATTCGTTAACCTTTTTATACTCTAATAATGATAATCTAAGGAATTGAACTTATGAAAATAGGAATTGAACATTTGAAAAATCACTTTTATTGAAAATAAGTCTTGAAGTAAATGCTAAGGTTATTTCTTTACGAACAAATCGTCACAGGCTTGAGTCACGGAAACTTCTTTATAAAATATAAAGGGAATGCTGCATATAATTGATGTCCCTTCTTCGACGCCAAGTATGGAATTTTATGCATTGAAAGTTTTTTTTATACTTTTATTAAATAGGAATTGAACTTTTGAAAAATCACTTTTATTAAATTTGTAACGATTTCTCTATCTCCAATGGTATCTATTTGAGTTATATCAATAGATAAAAATAGGAAAGAAGAAAGAGAATTAATCTCTTTTTCTATTAATTTTAGTTCTTAGAACCAAGCATTGAGTATATTCGTACAAAAAAATTAAGCTCAACTTATTTTAAAAGTCATCGATTAAAATTAGGGATAGTAATGGGCCGCTTCATGGGTCTAAGATTCAGATGTTTTTAATGGGTCAGGCTTAGGATCAGACTGGCTTGATATTTAATTCTTCTAAACAAAACGACATTATTTTGTTTAGAAGAATTAGATCTCGAACAAACCTGGGCTTGGATAGCCCAGATCTGGACTTAATTAAAAAAAACGTTATGTTACCCTTTTAATTTTAAGAAAATTATGTTAAAAAATTGGCTGGGATTGGCCCGGTGCCATCCTGACTTAAATTAGGCTTC
>JANZLH020000146.1:268521-282876 GCA_026770325.2 Erythroxylum fimbriatum
GGGTATGGTCTGAGAACAGAGTATCTAAGAAAGAGACCTTAATTTCATGGAATTATTGTAACCATGTCTGATTGACCATAACTCATTCTAGCTTTTTCTTGAAAGACCATCCATTAGTTTTCTTATTACTCCTAAGGGAAGAAGTGTCTATCCGCCTTGATGTCTAGGACTCCTAACTAATCAACATAATCCTTAGTAGTTTCTTAAAGAGAAGTGCCCCTCTACTTCAATTCTAAAACGAGTATAATTAAAATCACTTGTAATTAACCAAGGCCCTACCACTCTTCTTTGAAAACATAGTAACCATTTCCAAAAGCTCAACCTCTACAAATTGGGGATCGAACACAACTATAATTCTGCCATAGGCATGAGCTTGATAATTTGAAAGAAAACACCACTTATAACCTAGTTTATTAAGAAACTCAAGATTTTCTAATCTGATTTTTGTTTCCAAAATAGCAAAATTCCAAGTGTTTTCGTTAGCCAAAAAATCTCTTAGGGCCAAAACTATTTAACATTCTATATAACAATCATAAAGAAATAACTTTGGAGCCTTTACCTCTACTCCTAGTACCCTTCCTCTTTTTGACTCTAGTAAATTGTTCTTCAAATTCATTTCCCCCAACATTGCTCGAGGTTAAAGGGAACGTGCTTGCTTCCTTACCATCACCCTTTTCCCCCTCCTGTAGAGTTGTCTGTCCTTCCATTGGATCTTCATTAGTAGTATTTGTTTACGCTTTTTTTCGTAAGCTAAAGTGGCTTATTTGAATCGGGCAGTGTTGGATCTTCTTTAAACACTTTCTAACTTAAGATCAACTCATCATTTTGCCTTTGTCCTCCTGCTCTACACGCATTAGTTCTATATAATCCCTTTTATTGAAAGTTTTCCCAGTTGCCTTCCACCTTTTGCCCTGTAACTTCAATGAAGGCTTCCAATGGTAGTCTATTATTACAATGTCTTCATATAATGTTCTATTCAAATCTAATCTCATGACAACAATTTATTCTGGTAAATCCCTCGAAATGTCCATATTAATACATAGTCGAGCATAACCTAATATTTTTCTTTTTTCCATATTTTCATCCATACATAAAGGTTGTCCCAGATAACTTGCAATCATACTATGTTCCTTGTTAGTCCAATATTTCAAGGGGACATTATACAAGTTAACCCATAAAGGAACTGACTTGAGTTTTTTTGTTTCAACTTGGAACCTCAACTGCCAGTTTTGAAGGAATAGTGGAAGATTCATCACATGTCAAAGGCTTCTTCCAAGACTTTAAGGGCTTGAGCTTTGGAAGAAAAGGTAAATAATGCTAAGTTTTTATCAACTAGTAATACTTCCACCAACTTTTTGTTCTTCCAAATATTATTTGCCCATTTTTGCAACACTAAAAAAGGGGACCTTTCCTCTAAAAAGAATCCCACTAGAGAAGCCTCCCAAAATCAGGCTCCTTAAAAGACTTCCAAATCTGGCAAGACTATAACTCGACCCATGCCTTCCTTTGGAGGGGAGTAATGAAGTGTTGTGTCTCCATCTACATCAATCACTTGCTTCTAACCTTTCTTAAGATCAGAGGAGGAGGAGCTCTTCTTAGATTGTTTGGTATTAGCTAAGTTGCAAGAGGATAGCAAAGGAAAATCAACGGGAGAGTCTGCACAAAAGGGTGAGGGTTTAGGGCCTGCATGATGTTCAAAAGTAGAAGTGGAAAATATGCAGAGTTTGGAAAAAGTTTACAAAAAGTAGTTACTAAAAGAGAGGATGGAAAAGCTCCTATCAGAGAGAGAGGGACTCAGCACGTACAATGGTCGAGTGTTTGTGGTTTGAAGGGGGGGAGGTTGATGAGAGCCGAGAGCCAGAAATGAAGAGAGGCACTAGACAGATAAGAGCTGAGAACTGGAGACGAAGATGGAAGAAACAGAGTGATCTAGCTGGATGAAAAATAATCAACCTAAGAGGCAAGACTCCATCTCTAAGGCATGGAGATGAAGGGAGATGGAGCACTGCTGCCGTGACCAAGCTTAGACTCTTGTAAGCTTAACAACTAACTCAATCCTTTTCTGTTAAATTTCCTTTCATTTCCATTTGTTGAACCTGGCTTCCAGCTTCTGCTGTTAAAGGCCTGGGTCCTTAGTTCTTTCATGCATCTGGTTTTCTTCAGAAAAAAAAAAAAAAAAACCACCATTCGGTCACGATGGCGTAAAGAGGGCATGATAACAGAGTAAAGTAGCTGATCAAAGGAATAAAGGCTTTAACTCTGAATCTACTTCGGATTATTTTCAGTTAGTATCGTCGGTATGAGTTTTTCATTTCATGCCACAAGCAAAAAATAGTGTCATAAACATCATCCTCCAAATTACTATCTTCAACGCGTGATACATTTAGGAGTGTCTTCAGCCACTCTTCATGAAGTGTTGAGAACTCTGACCTCTGTTCACTAGACTTGAAACTTCTTCCAAGTGATTTTTTCATCAGCTGACCTGCCATTGAGGCAGCTTCAACCACCTGCTCTGGTATCCCGGCCATTGTTGCCACCTGTAATCCATAGCTCTCTGGGCATGCCCCAGTGTTAAGCCGATACAGAAAAACCAGATCCTGATCACCTCTAATCTTTCTAGAACTTGGTTTAAAAGCACAGGCCATATGTTGCAGAGTAACATGTGGATGACGAAAGAATTCCTTTGTGAGCGGATGATAGTGTGTTGCAAAAAGTAATCGACAATTGACATTCTCAACAAGATGGCGGAAAACCTGTTCGAATATGCACGGAGCATTAGCTCTATGATGGAGAAGACCGATAGACTAAGTTATTTCTCAATTTAACTATATTCTACTCCTTAATCAGATATTGATCGGATAGATACCTAGGTCGTAAACACACAACTTATACCTGCACCAGCATTATAAATACATTCTGCAGCAATGCATTTCCTAAAGTGACATGCATTTCTTGCCTTTGTAATTTCTACATTCCTTAAGACTGTTTATCTAGGGTCAGAAAAGATCGGAAATCATTGCAATTCAGATCACCTTTGTAAATTCAACAATGTAACACCATTTATTTGCCCATGAGCTAGTATGATTATGAGAATAAATAATCTGGGATACTATTTTAATTCTTAGAAAATTTAATGCACAAGTAAATTAAATACAACATGCTCAAAGAAAGTGATCTCACAGCATAAGCAATGGCATATCCATCAAAGGTGCTTGTTCCTCGACCCAGTTCATCAAGAAGAACAAGAGAGTCTTGAGTGGCATTTTGAAGAACTGAAGCTGTTTCTGCACACTCAACAAGAAATGTACCTGGAAAAGACAAGATTCATTTCCAGTTTGCACAATCAGGATGTGTCTTTAGGAAGCTTATTGTGACACTCTAATGTATGACATGACTGTCAGTATGCATTTCAAAAGTTGAAATTGAAAAGGGTAACATCATATCCAAGACACAATTGTAAAACGGTTCAACCCTGAGATACCAAAATCTACCAACAGTGAGGCAGTAGTGAAATTGATGCAAAAGAACTTATTTATAAACAAAATAAAAGAGGGTACATCATTCAACCACAAGCTTTAATTTGATAGAATGAAAAGTGGGAGTTGAAGTAACAAGTTTCCCCTTACGAGACAGGGGTTAATAATAAGTTAGATATACTGTCCTAATTTGCTCAAATTTTAAAATTATTTATAGTTTAAAAATTCCTATCAAAATAGGATTCAATACTAAATTTTGAATATCTTAGTTTAATAAGCCCCAAATCAAATTCGTGCATGCAAGGAAGGGCAAGAAGAATCTGCAAGAAGGATTGACCACCCAAATAGTGTCCGGCTCAGCAGTTAGTTATTGAGTCAGTTTTTTTTCTTTTTGTTGGAGTCTGTTGTTAGTCTGGTTTGTTATGAGAATAGCCTGAGTGCCAGCCTACTGATTGCTAGAGGAATGATTAGGCATGGCTGTTATGACATCTGTTATGGTGTTTTGTTAACCACCGAGTATATACAAGGAAGGCAAATATGGCTGGAAAAAGGCGAGCAGAATCAAAATTAATTGGTGATCTGTAGGGTCCAGGGAGAGAGGTAGCCTCTCAAAAGCCACTGTCATCCTATCTTACTGATATTTTTATCAATATAAGCCCCATCTATTTCCTGATTTTCTTTATGATAAGCTGTGGGTAAGGACTGGGTCTTTTCTACAAGGATAAAGGCTCTAACTTTTCTATATATATGAATTCAACCCTTATATAATGCAGGCCTCAAATTTATCTACCTGGGTGTTCTGATGCTTTCTTCTAAGAGATTTTTGGATCTTAGGTGGGATCCCTAGTTTTCTATCCTATGAGTGATTCCTAGTTTCTGTCCTATGAGTGATTCCTAGAACACCATTGTTTGTTTCGTTCCTAAAATTCCAGCAATTTTCCAGCTTAAGTTCCCAGCAATCCAATTCTGAAGTTTCACAACTGTTACTGAAATCTGAATTTCCAGCAACCTAACAATACCCAAGAGCCCAGATTCCTTTTTTTTTTTAGTTTTTTGCCACTAGTTTGATATCTTTTCTATTCATCCAACATCACAAAAACCACCAGAAAAGGTGCTTGAAATTCAAAATCTTGAATACTTACTCCAATATAAGATAGTCGAGGAAAAATAACCCATACGTACAAAGAAACAAATTTGGATATTAAAAAGAGAAGCATACTAATAAAAAGGTTAAAAACTTTTATCCTCGTCTAACTTACTTTCACCAGTCATAATTCGATCGGTGGCACCAAGCCTAGTGAAAATGATGTCAACGAGTGAAAGGATGCAGTTCTCACCAGGCACAAAACAACCAAGCTGCAATACAACATAACTAGAGCATAAGGTGTAGACTTCAAATGTAGGCTGAATATGAGAGTTTGCTGTGGATTTATTACCATACACATGAGAGGATACTGGCCAACCATGCATAAGTTTATAAATTCTGAACAGTAACAAGCCTAACCTGCGCCAGTATAACAGCAAGACATGTGGCACGCAGAAGTGTTGATTTTCCACCCATGTTTGGCCCAGTCAACAATAAAGTGCGAGGATGATAACCATCTACATCCTCGCCTAGGAACAAGTCATTTGGAACAGGCGTTACTCCATGCTCTCTGAGGGCAAATGGATGCCATAGCCCTCTTATTTTAATAACAGGTCCTCCAGCCTTTTGTTTGGAAGTTGTGATTTTTGACTCAGGTAAAATGACAGGTCTACACATGGAACCACAAGATATAGTTGCTATAACTGCAAAGGATCTCAGCACATCAATACAACTGATAGCATGAATGACTTCACACCATTCTGTAGCTTTCTCAATAAATAGCTCGATCAGTATTGAAAGTGTTTCAGCCTCTGAATCTGTCACTTCGTGATTCTGGACCATTTGTTCATATCAACAATATGTCAGGAATAGGTAAGAAACTAAAAAACCAATATCATGAATAAATTAGCAAAATACAGATATATAAGTAGTCAAATTGTTTAATAACAGCAAAATGAATAATGTGTCTCTATAGTGCTGTATGCTTGTGGAGACAGACCTAATGCAAAAAATAGAAAGGATACTCTTAGAATATTCAGAAATTGACTGTAGTCACATTTGATTTACTAAAATCTTAGTTAACCCCGATTTTAGTCTATAAATCAAGAGACGCTATTACCTAATATGTGCATCAGTCTTCTTTTCCTTGTACTATCAATAAGAAACATATAGCCTTTTGGTAGGTGTGTCCGTGGACGAAAGCCTTATGGCCAAACCACAGAATATTATGTCTATTTTTTCTTTGACAGTCTTTCCTTTTACATATGTATTAACCAGCTGGTTTCTGTACAAGTCAAATGTTTTTATTCGAACCCTTGTGAGTTCAAGACTTCATGACTTGAAGGTGTTGTTGGTTAGGTGAATTCCTTCCTAAGTGAGAAGATTGTTTTGATTGTTGGCTTGGTGAATCTCTTCCCAAACGAGAAGAGTTCTTTTATTATTTGTTCAGCTCAGGAAGGGTGGTTTGATGGATCTCTTCCCAGGTGAGGAGAGTACTGTTGGGTCAGTGAATTTGTTCTGAAGTAAAAAGAGCTTACGTTATTAATTACTTTTATATGTAACAAGTTGAAGCATCTATGCTATCTTAAGTAAGTCCAATATTATTCTATAAATTAAGAAATATTATCTAATATTTATATAATTTCTCTCTTAAATAAGGCTCCTTAAACTATATATCAACGACAATATCACGTACATCCTATGTCCATATTCTCTCCTACATTCTTTCCTTTATTTTTCATATTTCAAAATTACTCTCAATCATTTATGAACTACAGGTGCTATAAGTTAGGGAGTTTTCCATTGAAATTATTCAAAAACATAATAGAGAGATAATACAAGAAAATCTAATGGAGAATAAAATAACATTCATAAAATATGCTTAAGATAATTGACCAAAAAATGATGTGAACAAATTCTGTGAGAAGAAAAATATCATGTTGGCATATGCGAAAGCATCCAAGCACAGGGGGAATGAACAAGATGTTATGGTTCAAACATCCCAACAACACAAGAATGTAAATCATAAAGAAGCAGACCTGATAACTAGGAAATTCACTATCAATAGCTGCTTCCAATTCAGAAAGAAATTTGTCTAGCCCAGAACTACTGTTTAGTTCTGGAAGTTTAAATATTTTTGATAACGATGAGATCACTTCCCTTTCATTCTGTAATGAAAGTAACAAATCCATTCCAATCCGAAGTCCTTTCACTAGAGAACCAAAAATTCTCACCTGCAAAACCAAATGTGTCACAACAATTGAAAAGCACTTTAAAACTATATTGCTGCTAGAGAAACAACAAAAAAGGAAAAATCTTTGCATCAGTTTATTCTTGTACATTCAGTCTTAGAAAGCAAATCAGATGCCAGGAGAGAAGGAGATTAATAGACAACAGCATATAACAAAAATATGTCATCTGATAAGAATCAGTGTTCAAATCATTCTTATCCAGTATATCGACTGCATTCACTCAATATCTTTAAATGAAAAACATGGATGAAGTAAAACCTATATAAGATCCAAAATATGCATGATGATGATATGATTAAGATAATTAAAATTTACTGGACATTGATCGCTAAGGACACAATGATCCACATGATAGGTTCATAACTAGTGGCGGATCATAAACTGTAAAACAACCATTTATCAGAGGAAAATGTTTCAGCAGCGTAAAATATCTATAAACAATAAATGCCTATATTCTTTACTTCAGATAGTATCAGAGGATATAGAACATTAATAAGTCCTCCAAAACAAGTCCATTTAAACAACCGTTCAGAGAACTCACTCGACGTTTCAGGAGCTTTTTTCCTATTAAGGGCAGTACAAGAGAAGCTGATGCCTGATAGTTAGCCCTTATTTGCCCAAACATCCTTTCTATGTCTGGAATCTTGCCAAGATATTGCGTAATAACAAGCATAACTTCTGCGTGTGTTCTTAGTTGCTCAACCACATTAAGCCTATAATTAATACCTTCAACAGATTTTAGTGGGTGGCAGATCCACCTTCTCAAAAGTCTCTTTCCAGATGATGTCATACAGCTATCAAGGTATTTGTATAATGTACCTAAGTCCACGAAGATAAACATCCCTTAACTACAAAAAGTACAACAATTGAGAAGCAGCTGGGAGAAAACACTTGCCTCGTAAACCACCATCAACATTATTACTGAAGATCTCCAGATTAACCATTGTCTGACCTTCCATCCTGAGGCAACCCTCATAAATTTTATAGGGCAGTATATCTCCAACAGATAAGATATCATCTAACTGTATGAAAATAAAAGCAAATTATCAGCATATACTTCTATTTTGGCTTCCCTCTCTTTCTTTTTTTTTTTTTTGTGGAGGATGATAGAAAGCAGACATACCATCAACCTGGAAAGATGACCAATGAGTCCACCAAGAGCACATAGTGTTACAGCTTGATGCTCTATACTTCCAAGTACATTACTCCAGCTGTTATAAGATCTTTGGAAATAACCCTTCAACTGAACCAAATTTTTAACTTCAGATGCATCCACAAAACTCATGACTGGGGTCAGCTGCACTGTAGAACCTTCAAGAGAAAGCAAAAATTGTTAGCAGTTCGTAATGCTTCTAGTTGTCATAATTGGCTAATAGTAGCTCAGAGATATGACAGGGTTAGTAGAGTAATCATTTATGTTCCGAATATAAGTGAAGATGATAACAATACCCGCAGATACTTAAAATGCAGGTAACAAGTTTCAAGGACTAGATGCATAATCAAGCATCATGGCAGATGAGGTAGACAAAGGACTAATAATTGTTAACATATGGAAATGCTATGTGGATGTGAAGCACAGTTACTTGGGAAAGGTGAAACGAAGCAAGTATGCAAGAAGATCCCTTAAATTACTTTGGACCTAGGATTCACATAAGGGACTCCAAATTTTATCAACTCTCCACTCAATTTAAGTATTCATCTTTTCCGAATAACGTCCTCTAACAAACAATAAAGTTACAAATAAACATGTTATTTCTAGCATAATGTCAGCACCTTTTTTGCAAATTAAAAGTTCAGAAATCATGCGTCTTACAAGCTGTTGCCAGAAGTGCTTTCATTTAGATTGCAATTTATAGTACTGCATTTAATTTTCTCTAATTAAAAACTGAATCCCTGTATTTCCACAAGCAAGCTGATACTACTATATACAGTGTGATATTCACTTCCTTTGAGGTCTTAGAGCAATTCACAGGGTGTCAACATTATTAACTTTTAGGTAGTCATACAATTAAAATTAACTGAACCTGTAAATATAAACTCACCACTCAATGAGTACTTCCTGATTGCTTTATGAGTTTCTTTGGACAGCCCTTTAACATGTAAAATCATACATCAATTGCAGCAAAAAAAAAAAAAAAGTGTGAACTGATGAGAAATCTCAGAGAAAAAAGAAGAGACAGAAAGGAATGCATTAACCTTTAGTTTCATATAAAATTTCTCTAGGTGCAACCTACAACCAAAACCCATCAGAGAAAATAGAGCTTGAATGTCTAGTTATTGCTAAATGAACGTTACACAAATAAGGGAGTCAAAAAGCATACTTGCATCAGTAATGTGCCCAAAGACGCACAAGAAGCATCATCACAAATGTAGCCCACCCAAAATCGAACAGCAGCACAATCAACAAAAGCAAATCCATAAACAGTTCCATTATCATCAGGTCCATTCTGGCCCTAAAAGCAAAGTTAAATCGGTCATAGAGATAAGATAGCTTAGTGAACTTTTTGGCTGAAAATAGTTGAGAAATTACATTTGAAAAGGTTGCAACAATTACTAAGGGCAGAAAAGCTAAGGGTGGCTAAGAAACCAAATTTTTAGACAAAAAGATATGAGCAAATAAATAAAAAGAACTGCAAAACACAATCTGTAAAGTATGGACAATGCATCTAAAACACTCTACAGTCACTTTACTTTATCGTGTTGATTACTGGCCTGTAGGTGGTGCAAGAACATAAAGCAATGCGGTTTTTAGGCAATCATTCACCTTATTACAAACAGAACTTGCATAAATGAAAGGCTAAGATATGAAGATTATTAACTTTCAAAACTTTAAAAAAAGTGATAGAAAAGAAATGTTGGCCATGTAAGTGACACTGCGTTTATAACTTTGCTTGGACAACTTTATAACATGGTGGTGGCAAGTATAGGAAACATACAAACTGCCGTGGTACTTTTGAAGGTAAGACTACTGAACAAAGATTTGCCTTTATTGAGTTCAGTAACTTTTAGCACTATTTGAAAAGGTGCATAATACAGCCAGTTTTTTTTTTTAGTCAAAATCCAAATACCTCTTTCAGGGAAAGAAGATGAACAGCATCAGGGCCGATATTTCCATCCATTGTGGTTGACGGCGTAACAACTTGAATTAATTTTCTAGAAATTACCTAAAATTCCAAACATCAGAGGTCACTTCTGGTGCTTATCCAACCAACACAATAGCAGGAAAGAGGAAGGCCTTAAAATGTAATTAAGAACAAATTTAAGGCAACTATCCTACTTATTTTGTAAGGACTAGTTCACTTGGAATTATACTCATTAACAAAGCTCAATTGTTAAATGAAAAACTTCCCAATATATGAATTTCCATCCTAAAGAAGACAAACCAATGAACTAATTAGGACTTCAAATAAAGCTTTTAAACTATTTCACAGGTAAGACATAAAGGCGTCTATCCATCATCTCTTGTTATCCTTTCCCTCTGGCTTATTGAGCAGCTTGTTAGATGTATGTTGAATATATACCTGCTGCTAGAGTTTATACAAATAATTTACCATTCAATAATTAGATGCACCGCATATGGAGGAGGAGAAAACAAATATTAGGTATCACTGGTTAAGAAAAAACAAGTACAAATTAGGGTAGACTTGTCTATTCTAAAGCAACATTTGGTACTCACAGAATTTCCACCCCTAGCTTTCGCCTGATCGGATGTTTCTAACTGCTCCATTCTCCCAACTTTATACCTTTAAAAAATGACAAAAAGCATAAAATGAATGCGGATATTTTAGATCAACACAAGGTATAACCACTTGACTACCCTGGTATATTGTAATAAACATATGAGCCAGAACAAACCACATCAATTTTAGAGAAAACAGAACATAGATTAAATATTTACTTAAATATGGCCTTGACATGTCATATATGATCTGTTACCATCTCCTTCCAAACTAATGACCAAAAAGCTATGGAAGCAAGTTAGCAAATGCATCTCATTATCTATCTTTTATTCCGTCTCATTCTTTAACCAATGATTATTTTTTGTGGAACTTTTATGTTCATCAGAATCTAAAGTGGTTTACACAATATGGGGTAACCATCCCCTTTTCAAATGCCTACCCCACTCTGGTTAGGATTTGGATCAAAGACCTCAGAAGTTTTGTGAAGGTAACTCCAACCACTAGGCTACTCTCTCATTCTCTTCTCCTGGAACATTATTAACTTCCTTGCTTCCATGAAAAATTAAAAATAGGTTATTGCATTTCAGATAGTGATAAGTAGATAATGAATTAGATAATGTACTCGCAAAATTGAATAGCAGTAGTAAAACCTCCCAATATTCCCCAAGTCATATTGTACAAATGAGAAAGCACAAAAGAAAAGAGAAGAA
The DNA here is from genome assembly GCA_026770325.2 of Erythroxylum fimbriatum. Taxonomy (NCBI): domain Eukaryota; kingdom Viridiplantae; phylum Streptophyta; class Magnoliopsida; order Malpighiales; family Erythroxylaceae; genus Erythroxylum; species Erythroxylum fimbriatum. The sequence goes on from JANZLH020000146.1 coordinate 279,724, forward strand.
TTAGCAGTAAAGAAAATTTCCTACTGTGCCCTACCCTCTAGCAACCAACTTCTCCACAGCATCATCAATCCCGCTCTGAGATATGCCAACCTAACCAAAAAGGAAGCTAAATAATGTCAGAATGCGCATTCAAGGTGTAACAGGAAAATAATAGCTGAATAAGAATTTACGAAAAGAAAATGTTCAATCACCTGCCGACACTTCCCAACACCACTAGATGTCATTTTCCAGTCAAGCTCCTTGTGGCCAATTTCAGCATCCAATTCATATAGTTCATAAAATGTTCCCTACATTTGACCGTAAGTCATTGACAGGACATGGAAGCAACTCAAAGACCCACAAATCAAGATATGTTCAAGATTCCCTGATTAAGGTTTGGATGAGAACTGAGTTAAAGTAGAAAATGAATCACTTGAAACCTCATCTAGAATAAGCTGGTGCTAATGTTTACTAATCGGGATGCTAGCCTTCAAAGTCACTTAATCTAAATCTTGTAGTCCCCCAGTTAGCGGACTGAGATGGGAAAATTTGGATTCAATTTTCAACTATCATGTTACCTTTTAAGTGCAATTATCTAATAGGAAAAACAGAAAATTTGAAGAAAAATATGAAAATAGATGGTGGGGCAGCAGAAACTGAGGTAGCATTAACTAACCACTTTAAAGAAGAGTACAACATCCATGTATTGTGATTTGCAACTCCAGTATTGTTTTTGAGATGCTGACATCTTCTTCAACGTATCAGGTGGTATGTAAAGTGTCCTCTTGTCATATAGGGGGTCATTGGGCCTCCTTCCATTAGCATCCCTAATTCTTGAAGGGTCAAGCCACTCAAACTTGCTAGTTGGGTCATTTATTTCAGAATGCTTATTGCTTAGAGATCTAGAATCCTGAAGCAATTTCACTCTTTTGCTAGTAATTGGGGAGCAAGAATCAGTTTTATCCGCAGACTGGTGAGCATCCTCTTGAACCCGCTTCAAACGAGGAACAAGAGGTCGCGTACCTGGTGTGTCTGGTCCAACAACATCATCCTTGGCTTCATGTTTTATAAGGCTTTCATGATCACTAAGGCTATTGGAAATGCATTTTTTGTCCTTATCAGGGCGCGGCGCAGGCACTTCTCTTTTTTGCAATCCATCAGTAGAATAGTCATGAGCCTGGTTCCTGCAACAACTTCAGAGAATATGAACAACTATAAGAATACTACAGAAAACAGGACAACCGCTTTTAAACAAATGTTATCCAAGTAAGAGTGCTATTGAGAACCAAAAGCATACTCGCCGACCGAATACTCGAGGGACATGCAGGAACAAGGGTTATAACATTTCAAAGAAGCTTATTGACGTTGTTTTTCTTTCAAGTTTGAACTGGACTCAACACTTCAAAATATGAGATGCACCTTAGAAATTTTTGGAATGAATGAATCCAAAAGTCATATCGAGCAAAATCATTATATAAGAAAAGGAAACCCTGAACGACAATCCAAAGAAGTAAGGTAACAAAAAAAAAGAACAATAAGCCCCTAAATCAAAAAAAAAACAGAAGAGGTGGATGTCTCACCTATCATCTGCGACGTCGACCTTCCCGAACTTGTGCAATATGCTCGAGAAAAGTGAGGAACCACCAGAGTTCTGGCCCCTCGTGAAGTTCTCCGGGAAAACCTGACGAGGCACTTTCTCCGGAGGAGTATCTGTTCCTCTTATTTCCAGAGATGAATCCACTAAACAACCGCTCGGCGGTTGAATCGAACGGCTGCTGTTGTCATTGCGATGCTTCCACGGGACTTGACGCTCATCGAGAATGTTTCCAGCGTCTGAGTTGCATTCCGCCGGCGAGGGCTTTTGGAAGAAGGAATGTATCGATCTCTGTCGTTTCATTTGCAAACAGAGAGAGAGATAGAGAGAGAGTGAAATTGTTGTACGCTAATAAAGTATAAGCTTGGCGCCAAATTCTAATCGTATATCACAGCCATTCTCAGGGTCTACGGTCCCCTTCTTAATCTGGACCGTACAACGTTTTCCTTTTATCAGACGTGTACAATGCTTTACCCAAAACTAGCTTAGAGTGACTTAAGTGAACTTATAAAGGAGATAGGTTGATCTATGTTAGGTTTTGAATGTTAAATGTTGTTTTAGAAAGGACATAAGTTCACCTAGAAAGTGTTTGATGCATGTGTATTGTGTTTTGGTTAGATATCGACTGATATAAGCTGACCGAACTCTAGAAAATTAGAATTTAATAAGGTTTTAATGTTTTATGATAAGACATAAGTTGATAGTAGGTCGATCAAATTATTGGTCATTGGTTGATTAAAAAAGTAAGGTCCACCAATGTCATTATTCCTAGCCATTATATAATTAGTTTCTAACTTTGAAGTATAATTGGTTGCTTTTAATGAAAATAGATATCATGCAAGTTGTGGGAAGGATCCTAGGCTCTAAACGGAGTCTTGAGGAGTTTTTGAGAGAGCTTCTTTATATTTATGTATGTGTGATCTTGATATGAACCTTTAGTATATAATATGATCAAGAAGAGAGTTTCTAAGTTGTTCTTGAGCATTTGCGGGATCAATTAAGTGAGTAATAAACATTGTAAAAGGTTCCTCTTCACTTGTTAAAAAAAGGAAGATAAATGTAAGGGTTTTCCTTCATATGTGACAAAGAAGATGTTGTAAGGATGGTTCCTCTTGCCTATTGAAGGAAGAGAGAGCAGAATTCTCATTCAAGAAGCAACAACTAATATTATAGAAGATCTCATTCAGGGACGGAGACAGACTCAACTCTAAAGGTATGTTTGGGAGTTTAGGATGGAATGGAATGGAATGGCAATTAATGGAATGGAGTGGAATGGAATGGAATGGAATGGGTCATTCTATTGTTTGGAAGTTTTAATAAAATAAGAGAGGGGCTCGTTTGACCATTGTTTGGAAGTGATACTCAAATGGAATGGAATGGCTTGTAATATTATTTTCCAAAATTACCCTTGTAATAAAATATGCATAGTTGCCTTGAAACTATTTAAGTAACCCCAAAACATTTCAAATTATAGAGATAGCATTATAAAACAAGAAAAATGAAGGTCACTTCAGTTAGACAAGCAACTTACAATTTCTTTAAATAAATGGATTAAAAAAAGTTCCAAAAAAAACCACTAA
>JANZLH020000146.1:285006-304813 GCA_026770325.2 Erythroxylum fimbriatum
TATTTTATAGTTTCATTAATAAAAATTTTATTAATTTTTATTTTGTTATTAATTATATATAATTTATTATTAATAATGTAAAAATATTATTATTAGGGTAAGGATAAATAATATAAAAATATTATTGATTATATACAATTTTGTGGACTGTAATAAATGAGTATGGAAAAAAAGAGGTTAAGGTTAGAAAAAATAATTGGTATTAAGAAAAATTATTAAGGGTATATTAGGTAGTATGTATTTATTAGTTTACGTTTTATCCTAAACTTCTTGAATCAGAAGTTTCTTATTTTCACTGTTTATGATGTAATAAAACGTAACATGAAATCTTTCACTTCTATCCCGTTCTGTTCCATTCTATTACGGAGCTTTCAGTCAAACTATGCAGTAAAAATGGCAATAATTAATATCATTTTGCAGTAATTTAAGTCTAGTTATATGGGCTTAAATCCTATCGAATTTTGAAACGAATGCAAATTGAAAGCAATGAATATTATATTGAACCGAACCAAACCAACCACTGAATCTGACTACTCCATTGTCATCTCCAACAAGAAGTTGCCTCAGGCACTTACCTGGTGATTAATGTTTGATGAGATGGGGGGAACTGAGTCACCTGACCTGTGTGTGCTTAGTGCTTACTCCTCTGATGGGTTATCAGCAAATTTAGGCCATTAACAGGCACACGCAGAGTTGGGTGATCCATTCATTGAAGGACTGCTGTGGTGGGTTACTCACTTCATCCACTTGCAGACTGATTGATAGGTGGTGGTGCCAATGGCCCACCCACCCGGCCCAGCCAGTAAGACAGTTTCTGTTAGGGCCCATGTTAGGTCCAACCCGAGGCAGTCGAGCTTGAGCTCGAGTCCGACTCAGATCTACTTTTTATTTCTTAAAATTAAAAAGTAAAAAACAATATTCTTTTTATTATAAGAATTGGGTCTCGGGCCAGGTACGATAATCTAAGCTTGCACTCAAAATTTTAAAATTGGGCCCAAAGCCCGATCAAACCATACTTGACTGTTGACTATCGGCTCGACTGGGTTCGGCCTCAAATGCTACATCTGCTGGTGTCCATATTTGGTATAATTTAAATAATATTTTTTAAAATTACAACTTAATTGAAAGTTGATAATAGTGTGAAAAAATAAAGATTAAAATAATTAAAATAATTAGAAGATGTTATTTAAGGTAAGTCCATCATGACAAATATCTTCCACGAATGCCAGGCTTCACCCTGCCCGATTCATACGATGTGGCGCGAAACGACAATTGTCAACACCTAAAACGCGTCTTACTTACTTTTTCTAATTTTCTAAAGTTATTTTTCTCTTTTCAAAACTATTTTAAAAATACTATAATTAAATAAATACCATTTTTGTTTTTACATATACGTTTTAAATATCAATTCATTATTTAATTTATAATTTATGTTTATTTTTTATTTTTAAACAATATTTATTTATTTATTTATATATTATTTTCTTTTACCTTTGTTCCTTACATTTTCTATACCCTGGAAAAAAAAAAGATGTTTATTTTGTCTCTCTTTATTCTGTGCCAAAATTAAGAATGAACCTTTATAAAAAGTAAAAAAAGCAAAATAATTTTTTTTTATATTTTATAAAGAATAAAATAAGACAAAATAGAGGTTCTTTTTGTTGTCTATTTTGTTTTTTATGATACTAAACCTTAGATAGGTGTCGTTCCTGCTCAAAACCAGATTTACCTGAATTCCGTATTTTAGTATGACTCTCGTTAATTATTGTTATTGTTACGTGTTGATTTAAAGATTATTATCTAGAAGTCATTTTTCCAGTCAACCAAATCAGTGTCACTATTGAAACCTTTGTTGTTTCAATATAAAGAATTAGACAGAGAATTGGACGGAGGATTTTTTGAAGGTTATAGAGATAGGGTTGAAATGGCCATATGGACGGGTAAGCCATCTCCAATTACATCCATGAGCTCGACAACTCATAAAGCAGCCTATTAAGCTTAGGATTGGTCTAACAGATTACATCTGACGACCATTAAGAAATCCATACCCAACCATCTGCAAAGTGGACTTCCGAACACAGAGATAGCGAAGGAGTTTTTTGATAAAGTCTCCCAGAGGTACACTGCCTCATCCAGCATCGAGACAAGTGCCTTATTAAAAGTATTGTTTTCCATAAAGTATATAGAGGAAAAGGGGAGCAATGGAGTACTTATCAAGAATAGTTTATTTTCACAGTAGGTTAAGATATTAAGACTTCAACACTTTGATATTCCATTGTGTTGCTGAGGTGGAGAAACTCAAGTTGTTACTCCTGCAGTCCTCAAAGCAACTTAAGAGAAGACAAAGATGAAGCCCATTAAGTTCAAAGGTAGAAGTTCAAATCTTCTCCACATGCTGATGCTGGTCAAACTAGTTCTGGTAAAAGTCCCTTGGACATAAAGAAACCAGAAATATGATGTTTAAAGGGAAGACTGAGATCATCAGGTTGTTCTTTGGTTTATCAATTATGAATCTAATTTGCGATAGCTGCATTAAGTATAAGTGACTATTTAGTGGAACCTCTGATCAAGGTGGTCCCACAATGCAATAATTCATATCCAGGATAAAGCCAAATAAGGGGAGTAAGGAACTGATGTTTCACAGCAATTAAGAGATGGAAGTAATACCTATAGGAGGTATATGTATTGAACTTTATAGTAAAGTTCATAGGGTTTGCACGACACATTTATATGTGATCTTTTGATCAATTAAGGACACTGAAGGTTAATGTTTTGCATTTAATACTTCTGTTACACAGTTGTTGTTTAATGCAAAACATAAAGGTGCAACTTTCTTGTCATATGGTTTGTATAGAATGTGTCTTACCCCAAATTAGATATATACTTCTTCGTATCATGCTAAACAAGGTATGAAGGACCTGATGAATGAGAAGTCATACATGGTGTGACATAAAAGTTTAAGCTACATTTCCAGAGCTAGGACTGAGAGATTGATCAAGGAAACCATTTCTCAATTCTAGATTAAGATGATCTGGAACATGTATTGACGATCACAAAGTTGACTAATAAGGACACTAGGGTCAACTCATGCTTCTAACTTGTTGAGTTTGATATATAAAGATTTCGGTAGACCTCATACAATTGCATTGTGCAATTCTGAAAGTATTTTGACGTTTCTTGGTGATTATTTCCATCAAAGTCATATGTTCTTGCTTAAAGACTAAAGGTTGAGAACCAGTTGGAACAATTCATCAAGATAGTCAGATTTGACCATGGAGCAGAATATCATGACAAACATGATGTTTCAGGACTTTAAAAGGTCCGTTTTTCAGATATATGGAGTCAGTTGGAATAGTGACTTAGTTCATTATGCCAAGTAGTTCTGAGCAAAATGGCGTATTACCGAAAGGCATAATGACACCCTAAAGGACTTAAAGAAGTCAATGCAGAGCAGAACCAATCTACCTATCTAGAAATTGAAGAATTCGGCCTTGCGCACACTCGTGTAAAGGGCTACTCTACTAAGGTAGGATAATCCTTATAAAGAAATATTGTATACTCGTTTTTCATTGCTATTTAGTAAAAGATCTCATCCACTTTATGTCTACAGATTTTACTGTACATAAGGAGGGACCAGAATAGTGGAATCACAAACAGCCAAGTTTCTGGAATACCATGTCTATGACGATGGTAGGTCTTTTGACCTTTCGGATGATAGCAGGGCGGATACTACAGTTATCTCGTATCCGCTACTCATACAGCTAGATCTGGTGGATCTAGATTTTTGTATCGTACCTGTGCAGGAACAGGAACCCATAATTGTACACGGAGGGATTCTTGGGGGTACAAGATCTAATAAGGTTAAGCAAATCCACTGGAGTGAGACGACCTGATATCCCATCTGACAACATAGTCTGTCAGGTGTACTGGACTATGTTATTAGACATATTAAAGATCTAGTTACCTTTACAGAAGCTGTTTTTGGACCCAATGCAGACATGTGATGGGATGCGATGAATGACGACATGCAAGCCATGAAGCATAGTAAGGTCAGGGGAGCTAGTTGATTTGCATCAGGAACTGCAAAGTTATCAGTTATAAAGTTGAGACCTAAAGGATTTTAGGATAAAGGTCAATGGTTTATGGACTCGCTCAATTGCCTAAGGGTTCACTCAGGGAAAAAGGCTGACTTTGTGTTACCTTTTCTCTCGTTCCCTCATAGGATACATTTTTTAGTGATAGAAGCAATTGTAGCTTATGATGATAACCTGCTCCCCTTAACTCCCCTCAACTTCATAGTATAGGCATCCTTTAACTTTATTTTCCAAGAAGCCGGAAGAGGTCATAACCTCATCAAAAGTAAGGTGTCACCTTTAGGAGGTTTATTGTAACCATATATTGATCTGCATAACTCACAACCATGTCAGTACTGTCTGGATCTTGAGACCCTACAGATTGTGCCTTATAGACCACTTGATCATGTTGTATAAGGATAAGCAACTTTTGATCAAGAACCTTAACATAAGGATCTTAGTATAGCATCTTCTGTCCTAGGTATTCAGATTTACCAGAACATATCTCAACACTCACCAGATCTCTCAAAGAATGCATACATTGAGTATGTGTTACAAAGGTTTAATACGATTGACAGTGATCCTGCTGTAACACCTGTTTCTCACAGTGAGAGATAATCTTTGGTACAGTACCCAAAGAATGAAGTGAAGAGAGAGATTATGAGGAATGTTCTGTATTCTAGTATGGCGGATAGTCTGATGGATGCTAGGCTATGTACTAGATAAGACATTGCATTTACTGGTTGACTGTTTGGTCAATATATGCTTAATCCAGTTATATACTTTTGGAATGCAGTCTAGTGAGTATAGAGATACTTAAAAGAATCAAGGATTATATGTTGACATATAGTAAAGTCAACAGACTAAGCCTAGGGAATTCAGTTTTGAAGTTAGCTAAGTGTTCGGATGATCGAAAGTTCACTTAAAGTTACAGTTCAAGTTTGCAGATGGTACATAGTTGTAGAAGTGTGTCGAAGAGACATTCCTTAACTAGACATGCAGAGTGCATGCTAAAGGGCTACTTCGCAGATGGTGTAACTCAGAAATTTAATTTCTGAGTTGTCTGTGGTCCATTCAGAGGCTAGACCCATTTGGTTTCACTGTAGTATTCTTCTTAAAATGTTGTTTAGTGACAACGAAGAATATCACAGGGTCATAGCAGTTAACGATCAATTAGTTGGTCATAGGAAAAGTGACATAAGGTTTGGAGCATTTCAGGACTGAGGAATTGTGTGTCGATCCTTTAACTAAAGGACTTCACCCACTTGTGTTTGTAACACAAGTATACAGTATGGGTGTTTTGATGTCGTTAGACACTGCGAGTTAGGGGATCATTATGTTTGCTCCATGTACATTTGTACAATTTGAAGTGTTATGATAATATAATGGTTACTGATAAAGATGATCATTATTTAGCCTCAGTATTAAGTGTCATCATACATTGTCATAGTACGTATGAAAGTATTACGATTTGTGTCAATCTTAAGCATTTGAAGGTCACTGGGCATATAAACAGATTGACCTTGTGCCTATGTCATTTAGACGCATACAGTTTAACACAGCTAGCTATAAAGTTTGACATGACATAGGGGGATATAAGTTTTTAATCCCATAAAGGTTCTCTAATGCAGCTGAGCATTTAGCTGGAGAACATAAAGGTTTTCTCTAATGTTGTTTAGCATTTGGTGAAAGAAAATAGGATTTCTCTAATATAGTTTAGCACATGCAGTTTAGCATAAAACTGGAGAAATCGAGAGACCTACAAACGAAGATGATACAATTTAGATCATAAAGGTATCATCGTAGTTTGCCACACTCCATTTTCCCATTCATGTTAGTGGGGTATTAGGTATTTGTAATTGTATTGGGTCTGTGTCAAATAGGACACATGTATTTGATGCTTTTCAGTACCGAAAGCCTTGCAGGACAGAATGATGGACTTTTGTATCTTTGGATCAAATGTTTTGTTTTTAAAACTTAGTCGACTATACAGTAGCGTGACTAAACCAAGTTTTAAAGTTATTTTTAAACTAGAATCTACTATAATTAATGATAGTCCAAAGGGGAGATTGTAAGACATTTTTGCCCCTAAGGGTAATTTTGTCAATGTCTCATAAGGTTGGACTAACATTAATTGCAATTTTGGTTTTAAATAAATTATCGGTTAAGCTACGCCAATTGATCCAGATAAAGATAATTAAGTGGTCCAACAAATGATCTAAATCAATGGGTCAAAGTTCGGGTAAAAAATGGGTCCCGATTAGTGTAGACCGGATCCATATCGGCCTTGTGATGGGAAAGCCCGATATGGAAGCTATATAAAAGTCAGGTCTCCTGCAGTTACTCAAAAAGAGGATTCTCGAATATAAAGTTCCTGACCCGTTAAGGAAATTCGGGATTTGAGCAAATTGTAGAAAGGCCTTGCCCGTGAGCCGGTGAGCACTTTCCACTAAAGGACCCGGGAGATTCGGAGACGTTTGGAGCTCGGAATCGGCATCGGAATTTGAGATGGAACCGAATCCAGGTATTCCGCATTACCTTCGTTTTTAATCCTTTCACGAGACCCTGGAGTACGTAATAAGGTCCCCTCTACGTACTAACAAAAACTAGATGGAAAATAGTTGGCATTTTGTACTAACTGGTATTCTTCAAAGCCTATCGGACATGTATATAGTTAACGACTAACATAGTCATATGTTACCGAGGGCAGCCTGCAATATTGAAGCAACCAACAAGAACATATCACCAAACTATCTGTAGAACAGAAACCTAAAATCTTATAATGGACAAAAACAGTATAGAGAGTGTTGTCCAATTCTAAGACACCGAGCCCTCAAGAGTCATAAGACTTCAAACTAAAACAAAGTGTTTAGGTAGGTCCTCTTCAACATAGAGAAACCTTCGGTCAGAGCATAATTCAACCGAACTAATTGATGTTTCTGGTTACCAACTGACACACCAATCAAACTGGTGCATTTTAAAGGAAAAAAACAACAACATCAATCTATGCCCACGCGATGAAACAAGATTAAAAAGAACAGAAACCTGTGTAAGCTGAAACTCCCCTACTTCATCACACAAAAAAAGCAATCTAAACATGCAGGTACTCACCAGAGCATAAAAATGACTACTTCAAACCGTTAACCAGAAGCTATCGAGAGAGAGAGAGAGAGCAGCAGCAGACTTTGCACACTCAAATTTCGAAAACACAACGAAATGGGTTTAAAAAATCTGAGCTGGGTATGTTAGAGAAAGGTGTAAAAGGAAAAGGGCAGTTGAAGAAATGTGAGTATGATCTTCAATTTGCGTGAAGATTGAATCTTGAAACTATGAAAGTGCTTTAGCTTCAAAGCGAAGGGGACTGTTTATAATGTAGAGAAAGCAGCGTAAAGGTGTAGCCGAGTAAACAACAATGAAAATCAAAAGGAGATCCAACCAGATCCGACCTACCCGACCTGTAGAGACGAATGTCTTGGGGGAGGAGATCAGATCCGAGAAGAGCCAACGCCGGAGGAACAGCACGCCGGAGGAACACCGGTCGGGGACAGGAACGCGGAGACCGAAGGGGTCGGGGAAGAGCAGTGGTGCGCTGGAAACACACGGAAAGTTGCTCGGTAGTCGGCGACGAGTAGAGAAAGGTTAGTCGGGTAAAATGAGTTGAGAGACAGGGGCACAGTGTCTCTGTATGCCCTTTTTGGGAGAGACATAATTGGCTGCCCCTGTATGCTGGAGTCAGGGACTGAAATGGGGGGCAGTAGCAACCAAACATCACCAAGGGCAGGATTTATTGGTCCTGTCCACTGTCCCCACTCATGGGGACAGTAACCAAACACAGGGTTAGTTTGCTATAACATTTATCATCTCGAGGATAGATTCCTATAAGCTCTACAACCCATCAAGCTTTATAATCATGAGTTTAGTTGTTAGTGTACCAGTGAGAGACTTATTTGTAGAATGGAAATGTTTTCCACAAGTTTAAGGTTCTCCTAAACATTCAAGACATGTCACAGATACAATTATCTTACTATCCTGTAAGGCCCTAAATTGTACCCTAATTGTAATATTACATGTTCACGAAAGTACGTGTATGATAAGTGTTAAAAATTGTGAGATGATTGCGAATTGCATATTTGACTTGAATTTTGGGTTTAATGGATCCTACTTAGTGAATTGGAATCAATTGAAACCATTAGAGAATTGAGGTATTAAAATGTACATTTGGACTAGGAAACTTGTCGAGTGGCCAGATAAGTTGGTACATGAAAATTGGAATGACTAAGCCTATGAGTTAGTGACATTTGGCATAGTTGATGCATTGACAAATGGCATAGTTAGTAAATTGACAAGTGGCAGCAATAAGTAAGAGACAAATGGATTAATATATTGTTGACATTTGGCAGCTCCAGTGCAGGACAAATGAAGAACATGCATAGTAACACATGTTGTTACAATTTGATGACACCTAGCAATGGAAGAGGTAAGTTTCTGCTGGAGTAACTGTTTTGCTCATTCTTCACTATCTTGTACTCTCTCCACCGAAACTCTCTCATTTCCTCTCAACTTCTGGAGTTTTTGGGATCATATTCTCTTGGAATCCTTGTAAGTTACTGCATAAAGAAAGCTATTTTATACTATCTTTTATGTTGTTATCATCTTAGTGTGAAGATCGTCTTACATCTACCTAGATTTTGGAAGTGCTTTGGTTGCATGAAGGGTTGGTTTTGGTAGTTATTTGAAGAAGGAACTTGCAGGTAATTAGGTAAGAGATTGCTAACTTGATAACATGTAATATTACAAGTTTTATGATAAGTGAATTGGCTTGAAATATGGGTTAAGATAGTGATAAATGAATGCTGAAAAAAATTATCTTTGTATGACAACTTTTAGTTTAGTTTTGATGTGTAAAGGATATTGATTTATAAGTAACTTAATGAATGATTTTTGAATTGGTTTGGACATGAGTTTGATGAGGTATTGAAATATGAATAAAGTAGAATTGAAGTGAAATTGATGGACTTTGGTGAAGATATATCGAATGGAAGTAAAGAAGTCAAGTTCTGGAAATAATTTGGAGGTTGTTGGTAAAATCCCATGATCGTTTGATCTATAAGGCTTATTCCCATGATCGTGAGAAGTACTTAGGAAGTGTAAAATTTTGGTTTTAGACAATTATTGGACTATATGAGGTTAAGGTACTTAATAATGATTTAAATGGACTTAATTGAGTTTGAAAATGAACCTAGTTTGATGTGAAATAAGTTCATTAAAGGTTGTATAAGATTTGGATTTTCAATTGAAGTAATAACTTAAAGAAGGTGTTATTAGATAACAAAGTATCTAATTTGAAACTTATAGGTTGTTAAAAGAATGAAGTTTATTTAAGAATGTTAATGTGTTTTAAATAACAAAAGTAACGTGTTAGTTATGAATGTTTGTGAATTGGAAACTTGAGTAATTAATATGGACTAAGTTTTAGAATTCGTAAACTTACTTGATTTTTAGTTTGATTTACCTATATTGTTTGGGGTTTGTTAGATTTGTTAATTATATTTAAATAGACTTACTGGAATAACTTTTTGTATGGTTTAGATGGTCTTTTGGCATTCTTTCATTGGACTTCTTGAAGGTCTATAGGACTTGGGCTTTTTAAGGCAGATCTATGAATTCAGTTGTAGCATATGAAATCAGAATTGCACGCAATAGTTCTCCACAAACATGAGTTTATATTAACTGCCGTGAGAAAAATTATTTTTTGTAAAATCATCAAGTCAAAGACCCACAACGCGGTACAACTTTGTTATTGTCAAGTTCAAGAAGTGCCTCCTCTCGACCTCATGACGATAATCTCATAACCAAGGAGAATTGTAGATCGGAGTCACGACAGACTTGACCTGGAGGTACTCGTAAAGAGCGTCCATTCCTAGCTCCCTTCCGAACCCACTCATCTTATATCCTCCGTAGGGACAGTCACTATCGAAACCGAAATAACAATTGATCCAAATGACGCCTGCACGAATTGATCTCGATACGGTGTTCGCCACATCCAAATTCTTGGTCACAATGCCAGCAGCTAGCCCGTACCTTGTGTCATTTGCCCTCTTAATTGCTTCATCTACAGTTCTGCAGTTAAACGTTTCGAGTCTAAGCTTCACAAACAAAAACTGTCCTAGCTAGTTCAAGTTTTATGTTACATTTGATCGATGTATTACTTACTTGAACTTCATTAGTGACATAACAGGTCCAAAAATTTCATCCTTCGCTATCAGCATATCCTCCTGAACACAAAATTGGGATAAAGTCATTTATCAGAATAAAGCTTTTATAATTAAAAGTCCAGGAATTTGCTGGAGTTCAAGGGTAAGCAGCTACCTTAACATCGGTGAAAACTGTGGGCTGAATGTAATATCCGATCTCGCCTATAGGCTTACCACCAGTTAACAAGGTGGCACCTTCTCTTTTTCCGTGCTCGACGTAAGATAGAATCTTATCAAACTGGTTCTTATCAACCTGCGAATGGCGTGAAATTTACAGTTGGTTGGTAGAAGAATGAATTTGGTTCTTATTCATTCTGGTAGTTTAGCATCCCGGAATATAAACAATCATACGAGTCCATGATTGTCTTAAGGAAAATACCTGAGGACCCAAGCGTGAAGTAGGATCAAAAGGATCGCCAACTACCCATTCTTTTACCTTCTCCTTTAGCTTCGTTACAAATTCATCATAAATTCCTTCTTGAACATAAACTCGCGAGCTTGCTACACAAATTTCGCCCTGAGAATATGAAGGAAAGAAAGTTGACAGTGAGCATTTACATCAACTTTGTTTCCTAGGAAAAGAGTTAAATGCAGTAAGAGGAAAGCTTTTGCAGAAGATGGAAGAAGTTTGCCTTGTTGTGAAGAATGCCAAGAAGAGCGAGATCCGCGGCTGTATTTACATCAGCATCATCGAAAATCAGGAGAGGTGATTTGCCTCCCAATTCAAGCGATACCTGCTTTAAGTTGCTTGCTGCAGCTGCTTCCATTACTTTACGTCCAACTTCTGTGGAACCAGTGAAGCTTATCTGAAAGGTCAAAGGTGAAATGCTTTGAGTTGGAAATCCAATTGAAAGAACATAACAAGTAAACTGATCTGTTAAGCATCTTCATCTTTCAAAGAAACCATCTGTTAAGCATCTTCATCTTTCAAAGAAACCAAACACTTAAATAACGGAGTGCAAGCAGTTCTATGATTAGGGTTTTCAGTTGAGACTACAACGGAATGCAATGCAGTTAAGTCCAAACGATCAGAATTCAAAACCTTCATTACTCACCTTATCGACGTCCATATGGGAAGCAAGGGCAGCACCAGCAGTTGGTCCAAATCCAGTTACAACATTTAAAACTCCATCAGGCACGCCAGCCTGTTCAGCATACAAACATTTAATGAAAGGAAAACTTTTTACATTGAAGATAGGACAACAATTGAAATGGAACACGAACTATACATAGAGGCAATGCCACATCAAAAATGTCTAGATGTTTTCCAAGATTGTACCTGTTTTGCAAGATGAGCATAATAAAGAGCAGAAAGGGGTGATTGCTCAGCAGGCTTAACGACCATGGTGCATCCAGCTGCCAAAGCAGGGCTAACTTTCATGAAGAACATGCTACTAGGGAAGTTCCAGGGGATGATATGTCCGACCACACCGACGGGTTCACGGAGCGTATAGCCTTGAAGCTCTCGCGACATTTTCAACACTTCTCCATGAATTTTGTCAGCTGCACCAGCATAATAGCGCAGAAGCATTGCAGTGTAAGGAATGTCCACTGCTTTACCCGAACTGAACAGTTTACCAGCATCGATGGTATCCAAAGCTGCTAGTTCTTCTATGTGCTCCTCAATTAAGTCTGCGAATTTCATCATAATACGTGCCCTTGCCTGACATCAATCAAGATACACAAATGTCTGATTCTCTTCTCATACATTGTCTGACATATAAGCAAGTTAATTATAAAAGGTTTTTTGTATTTTTTCAATCTGAAGTACTACATTAGGGTTAGAAGTTTTCGTTCAGACTACCATTTATCAAATGTCATTTCTCAGCACCACCAAGTCCATGTCTCTACAAGTCTTTGCATCCTGAATGCAGAATGCATAAATTTTGCTTCGGTAATGAAGAAACTAAATCTAGTTCTTATCAAGTTAAATGGGATCCACACGATCTAATATGACGTGTAGATAGTTTTGTGTCAATTGATATAGCCTTAACTCCATTAATTAATTGCAACGTTGTAGTTCTTAAGGCATAATCATTAACTGATCATCTCTTTATTCATTTGATATCGTAGACGAGGAACCTAAAAATTAGAGTTCAATTCTTCTGTCCAATTTTATGGTGGCTTATTGTGTCTAGTGAATCTCAACCATTTATTTATGTGGGTCCCAGTCTGCTAGTGTTACGTCATTGCTTACAAGTAATTGTTGACTTAATAACAAAGTAAATTAAAATCACTACTATTCTAGTACGTCGTGATCGCTACCATATGTATGCTCACGTCAAACAAGCCCAGCAGTCAATAATCATCATCATGACATTGTAAGCTAATAAATAAATGAGTAAATTATAATTCCTATCTTAATTAAATCCTTTTTCAAATGCTATCTATCTTTAAATTGGGGTTATAACTTATTGTTTTGTTGATTTTGTGATGGGTAGGCTTCAGGACATAGCGATTATGGTGCTTTGGTAATCAAATGAACAAGAAATCGAATCGACTGAGAGTGAAAGTATGTTTAATTAACATTAGGGTTTTGAAGATTATGAGAATTTTAAAATTGAAATTTGTCTGATCAATTGGAATTTTGAAAGGATTTGTGAGTGTGTGAATATAGCTAAGTAAGAGTTAGACGCATGGATATATGGACTTTAGAGGATTTGGAATGGACAGATTGGGACCAGATGAAAACATGATTAGGATACAAAGTATCTGGACGCTTTAAAACCGTTGAATATTGTGTTAGATCGATGAATTTAGGAGCTGTCGGTCGGATGCCTTTTGAAGTGTTTTAGGATTTCATCCTTCCTCAATTTTCTTTTTAACCCTTTTCTATCACAATTATTTAATTATACAATGACCACAAAATAAATAAATGAAAATTTAGGACCTCCTATACCTCACAAAACCTATAACCTACATGTATGTATTTACATCAAATCTTTTGTTCCAGTTACTCTGTTTCAATCATGTTTTATTAAGTCGCATTCATACATTTAAGTAAGGTCCACATAAATATATGAATAAGATTTAATGAAACATAATAAGAACACCATAACCGGAACAGAAGATCTGATATGTATCACCTTCAATTATTAAACTATTGTTAGGTTGTTTAGGTACGTAGTATCGATGAAATTGACAAGTCATATGTTATATCATGTGACCATATCCTCCATGATTTAACAAGTTACCTAATTCCACTATATTTTAACTATTATTCTGAAAGCGTGGTCACATGGCCACCAAATATTTTCATCTAAAGCAGCCTTCTGGTCGTGAAATGATAGTATATAAGCTTAAGATATGGAATATAATATACTTATCTTGTACCAACTATATCTATGTGAACACATGATTTCTTACAAGAAACATACAAAGAAAAAGAAGCTGAAATAATACCTGCAACGATTAAATTACTAACCTAAACCTTGTAGGTCAACTAATACTTATTTTTCACTGTTTAAGGATTTGCGATATGATATAATTGCAATTGAGACTTCCAAATTGATCGTTAACTATGGGTATACATAATGACACGTGAAGTCACCAAACATGATATAGAAAACAAATAAAAAGAAGACAAAAAGGAAAAGAGAGAACTTACATAACCAGACATGCGGGGCCATGGACCATCGTCGAATGCATTGCGTGCTGACGCGACAGCCGCGTCAATATCTTCTTTAGATCCCTCTGCAATTTTGGCGATCACATCCCCACTTCTCGGGTCTATTGTCTCAAACACTTTCCCTGTACCCAATGATGAGTTTGACATTTTCCTTAATCAGAGATTAATTCTATGATATATATACAGACATGAATCCTGGTATGACTCAAAGTTTAATTAACAGAAAGTTCGTGAGAATTAACTCAAGACTTTGCTGTTTCTTTCGATTCAAAGAGAATAACAAAGTACTTTTCACTTCTTGTGAAAATGAATGAGTTTGCTGTCAGAGACTGAAGTTTTGATGAAACTTGAATTGTAAGAGGAACATCAAGACACCAACAAAATCTTAACATGAGAGAAGAGATTGATCAAATCAAATCAACTGAAGTGATCCCAATTGAAAAATGGAAAGAAAACATAGAAAAAGGACGTAAAAGAAAGATTAGAACATAAAGAAAGGACTGAAACAAGATTGTGCTGTATGTGTGTCTATGAACTATATGAATAATGTAAAGGAAGAGGACAGCGAGAAGAAGCTAGAAACCTGAAACAGAATCGACAAACTGGCCATTGATAAAGAGCTTAGTGAACCTAATAGAAGGCTTCTTGACGAAAGAATCAGAGCTTTCATTCTTATGAGCTGCCATCTCTGAGAGCTTGACCTTTCGTTATCTTAATTTCTCCCTCTTTGTGGTGGAGCTGTTGATGAGCAAGTGTATGATTAGCTTGCCTCGTTTACTTATAGGCACGCCGTGCCCGCCGGTTTGCACACCTCTGACTGTAACTAGTTATGGTCCACTTTTGGATTCACGAATTACGAGAAAGGATTCGTCTAAGGCGGGGAGGGGGACCGCTATTTGTGTTTATCTTTCACTGAATTATATATTCATTTACAATAATATTATTTTATAAAAATCTGACTTAGTAGAAGGCTAGCAAACACACGACAAGTTTTCACCTGCAAAAACTTTGCTTTGATAATATTAGTGTCGGTGTCGGTGTCGGTGTCCGTGTCTATGTAGTGTCTCTTTTCTTTGCGTAGTTCTGTTTCTTTCCTTCGTACTTTTCCATTCACTAAAAGGTTATTCTTCCCTCGGAGCAACGATTTCATTTGATGGTGATTGCTATTGATAAGCATATGCAATATAAAGAGGTAGTTTCTATAACTCTTAACTTGTGACCTTTTAATAGTAAAGTTCTTAATGGAGTGAATATCCTAATTTTTTTATATAAGTAATGATTGAAATCTAAAAATTTTGATAATTTACGAAAGCAATCTATGAGTCATTTTTTCATATGAGGTTGTGTTTTAAACTTGTTGTCATCTAACCTTAAGCAAATTCGTCATCATCAACATCATTATTACATTTAGTTTAAAGTCTCACAATAAAGTGAGGCTCGGAAAGGTTTGATAATACGTAGCCTTATCTCTATATAGTAGAAAAGCTGTTTTTAGTAGACCTATATGCAGATGTGACAATACAATAATAATATATGTTCAAGAGTAAATAAGTAAAAACTGGCACGTTAAATAATTAAGTAAATGAAATTACAATAAATACATAAAGATATACCTGAGAGTGACCAGATCTCCTGTTACCTTACCTTAAGCAAAGTATCATATTTGCCCTCAAGGGGTGTGGCTAGAGGGTTGAGAGCGGGGCTTGACTTCGGTTAGGTCTCAGGTTCGATTCCTTGCTAGCCCCCTCTTGTAAGAGCCTGGGGCAGTTGGGGTTTTACCTATAAGTGGAGAACTAGTGAGGCCCTCTGTGATGAGGTGTAGCCGCTTAGCCCTCTGCTGGGGTGTAGCCACTTGACCCTCTGAGAGGTGAACCCGCTTGGCCCGCCTGTGAAGTTTCCTCGAATAAAAAGTATCATATTTAAATCCCTGTAGTTACTAGACTAAGAGATAGCCTGAATAAAACAAAAAAAAATATTATTTTTTTTTATAAGCAGACGGACCTGTTTGCATGTAACCAACCCGATTTTCTTTTCAAACTTATTGTTATTTCAAATTGTCAAGGCCAGGGTTTCTAGATTTTGAATCGTGAGGAGCAATTTTAAGATTGCATCGTCCACTTGCACTCATAATTCATGAGAGATACACAGATCTAAACTTGATCACATAAAAATCAAACTTCCAGACCAGACTTGCAGACAACGGGCAACTTCGCTACATATGTCCAAAGAACCTATTTACAAGTTGATGGTATGTTTTACCAACTATATAATATTATTCAACAATGGCGTCGTTTATATTATTTATTAATTAATGACTCTTGAGAGAGAATCTGAGCCCTGCCTAAAGACTCTCAATTGTATAGACTACATTTCTACTTTGTGAGGTTATATATATAAATACCAAAGGAACGCATTACTTTCAGGACGAAAAACCGTTCATTCTTTCATCTTTGAGAAAAATAATATCATTTGAAAACATAAGTAGACCTAACAAAGATTATCATGTCGGTGAAAAAAGCAACAACAATTCCCAGGCACAAACCTCTCCACTTGAGGAGTCAGAATTTTTTGTCCATTTTATCCTGTTCTATAAATCTCAGCCATCTATTTATGTAAATCTCACATAAATGGATGGCTGAAATTTATAAAACAGGGTAGAGACATGATAAAATGGACAGAAGATCTCGTCCCCACTTTGAGAGAGTCAAGAAAAAGACATCAATTATACGCAATTTTTCTTTTATATATTACAAAGAAGCTATTTTTATGACTCAAAACTTGTGATTTTTTAGTCATAAAGGAGTAACTTTATCGGAATATTGTTTTAGCCAAAAGGTTTACATCATCTAATTAAACCTGTCAAAAGTTATGGAATTTGAATATGTTTTAAAAATAAATATATTACATATGAGTTTTGCAAAGAAATTTTGCCCTAATAGATAATTGTTAAGATCCTTAGAGGCTACTAAAAGCATTTAAGGGAAATATATTAACCTCTAATTTATTGGTGTGAAAAAGAAAGTGAGATTTTAACTTGTATTTAGCTATGTTTGTGTAGAAAGTGGGGAGAATTGCTAAGGGAGAATTATTTTTAACCTTGGAAAAAGGAAGTAAAAAGTTCTTTTCACCATGCAAAAAAGTAAACAAATTATAATTAGAGTTACTCTTCGCCTATAACAAAAATGATTAAGAAGATGAAAGTGAATTCTAAAGTAGAGTTTGAGAAGTGGATGTAAATGAAAGATTGTTCGACTCAATCATTATAAATTTAATTTTATCTCTCTTTCTCTTTCTCTCTTGTTTTGTTACTATTATTATTTTGTCATTACCTTGTATGAAATTATCATATGATCATTTATTAAATTTTAAAACATAAAATTGTAAATTCACAAATAATTCACCTTCTCTTGTGTGCCATTCAGGAACTAATAATTAGGTATCATATAGATTTCTACCAAAATTTAAGTAAAGATCATAACGACACTTGCCACTAATTTTTTTGGATACCATCAAAAAAATATGTCATTGAAAATTGAAACTAAAAATATATTTGATGGAGTCATCACTTTACATCACTAAGAAAGGTTGAGAAAGACACTAAAAAGATCATAAATCTATGATGATAGACGCATTATTTTACCCACCTACGTGGTTATCATGTTTGAAAAATATTATGCTAATTTTATGGATTATTGGAAAGAGAAAAAACTTAGATATGGGGTAAATAAAAGTATATTAATATAAGAAAATAAAACATGTGGTTGAATACATAAGAATTTTTAATTTAACTACCCAAATTGATAACTACTAATTTTGCTCTTGTTTAACTACCCAAATTCAACCATGTTTTCAAAAATCATAATAATAAATAATAACCACAATTAATATGAAATAAAAATAATTTTTAAATATTTCACATATAAATAATAACCTCAATTAATTTGAATAAAGACAATTACATCATATAAATAAAAAATTAAGAATAATGCAAAGTATTTAAAAAATTACAATTTCATCATATAATAAATAATAATTACATCAAAAGTTCAAAATATCCAATAAAAATAATAATAAATATTCTTAACTTTCAAACTATTACAATTTACCATAAGAATTCATGATGAGAAACCAACCAAGTAAAAGTGAAAGTTGTAACAAAACATTTGCAATTACATTATATATATAGAATTTAACATATACATCAAATATAAGTAAAATTAAAAGAAAAGGAAAAACAAAAACCTGGAACTTCATTCAATCGTCTACAGGAGGATATCCGCTATAACTACACTGACCCCAGTTATCATTTGGTACAAAATCTTCATCATTAAAAGGAGTCTCATCATCATTATCATTTAAATTCAATGCACCAAATGATATGTTAATGCTTTCCCAATCAAGATTATCTTTTAAGTCATTCACATCTATCAAATCCAGTTCCTTAGAAACCCAATCAACAAGAAGATTGATATTATTAATAACTATTAGATCTGATGAACTACTTGTGCTATTAAGACTCCTAGTAAACAATACAATTTATTAGAAAATTATAAGAAATTATATCGAAATTAATAATGATAATAACATACCTTTCCCAAAGTTTTAAATTGTAACGACCGAATACCAAGTCATTCAATCTCTTGTGCTCCAATCTATTCCTTGTCTTGGAATGAATGAATTCAAATGTGCTCTAGTTCCGTTCATAGCCCATTGCACTCACACATTGACTTAAAATATGAATTGCAATCCTTTGCAATTCTGGAAAACCACTTTCGAATTGATCTCACCAAGAAACTGTAAATCATAAGATAACAAAAGTAGTGTTACAAACAAAATAAATTGATAATTAATTTGCAACAAAAAAGAAAAAAATAACACTTGGAGAATGTTTTGTTATTTGTCGAATAGCAATCGACAATCTAAAATCCCCAGAAGACAGCTTATAACGCTCTATTTGTGAGCTTAAAAGATCTTGCATCATTTCATGCTCAACAATTGTTGTAATAGTGAATAACATTCCTCTACTAACTTCAGTTTTCTTTGTAAAATCTGGTCTAAAATATACATTAAGATTCAAAAATGCCCCAGTTGTAAGCAAATGAGAAGAAAGTTGTCTTTCCCATCTCACATTGATGATTGAAAGTATGTTTCGAATTGACCTTGATTGCTTCCTTTGTTCTTTCCATGGAATCCAAAAAATAACCCATTGTTGGCTTTTCTTCACTATCAGCCAATCAAAGCACTCTCACCAAAGACTCACAAACTCGGATAACAAATTGACATTGAGACCAAAAATTTCTATCTTCCAGTATAATGCTGGAAACCTCCAATCCATCATTAGACCTAGCATGCTGAGATGCAACCTACTTATCACTTGTAAACATTTGTTTTAACTCTTTCTTCATAAAAACAAAAATTGAAGTTATAGCACCCCACTCTCGTAAGACACGTACCTGACATCCTAAGAGGCATCTGAGTACGAATCTCACAAGAGTGGCATACTAAAACAATAAACGGTCAAATCCCATTGCAAATTTTCTTAAACAATAAACGCATATGCGAAAATTGATAATCAATTTCGACTCGATTTATTTGTAACAATTTCAATCATAAGATATAAAAACATTATTGAACACATCAAAGTTTCAATAATCACTTGGGCTTATTACAGAACAAAATACTTGTTTTCATAATATCTTTACATTTTAAAAAAACCATTTTCATACACATTGTACAACACTTAAGATTACACTTTTCAGTAAAACATAATGAAATACATATGCAGGTGCAAACTGATCCCGACCCCTAACTCATGCTCATTTGCAGTGGCTGAACTCCAATTGGTCTAATTG
>JANZLH020000146.1:319998-330419 GCA_026770325.2 Erythroxylum fimbriatum
TGTAGGAAGTGAAAGTTGTGAATGTTTGAAGTATGGATATGGTTTAGGTGATATTTTATTTAATAATCTTTAACAGGGCAGCCACAATCATGTGAGAATTTGACCTAGTTAGAGGTACAATTTGCTTCTAAGTTCTGCATGATAATTGTAGAATGTGTTCTAATCTTTTCATTGATATAAAGCATGGTATTTTTGGACAATGGGATAGAAAGTTATGATTTTTAAAAAATTGTGGTACTGTTTAGGATGACATGTATTGGGCAGAAACATTGATTGAGATTTTGACCCATTTAGAGGTTGAAATTGCTTTTAAGTACTTCATGAAAGTTGTATAATGTGTTCTGATCTTTCTATTGATATCAAGCATGGAATTTTTGGCTAATGGAATAGGAAGTTATGATTTTTTTAAAGTTATGTGATTGGTTAGGAGGAGATTTACAGGACAGTCACTTTGTGTGTACTTTTGACCCCTTTAGAGACCTAATTCGTTTTGAAGTCCTTAAGGAAGTTGTAGAGCCTTCATTTATTTTTCCATTGATACCAAGTTTGTAAAATTTAGAGTTCTGGGTCAAAAGTTATGGCATTTAGAAATTGGGATGTCTGAAGTAGGGAGGAGCAGGCGGCCTCGCGACCGCGAGCCGTCGCGATCACGACTTGGCTTGTTGGCTCACCTGAACAGTCTTCACTATTTTCCTTATAACTTTTTCATCCGACATCCGATTGATCCGATTTTTGAAGTTGGTTTTCTAAGACATCCCTCTATCTCTCCATGGAAATTACTAAAATTTTGAGATTAAATTGAGAATAAGGGATTAAATCGGACCGATTGATTATTTTTTTGGATAATATTTTAGCAATATCCGGACCTATAGAGATCCGAATTTGGTGATTTTGGTGTCTATAGATTTCTAAAGCATAGAGGAAATTTTCTATTAAGGAGAGGTGGACTAGGTTACCCTCTATGGACTGTCTCATTAATCGGGAGCAGTAGACCAAAAGTGTGATTCTAGAAAAATTGAAATAAACATAATTTGCGAATTAAATGATTTTAGTGCAGCTAAACCCTAGGAATTAATCAGTTTGGATATGGGAACGGTTTTTGAGATGAGATTTGTGGACTATAATACCGGGATTGTCACGAACATGCATTGTACACTTTTAAATTTCTGCATCTGCATTATTATACATTTCTGATTGTACAATGTGTAATATGTGTGTATTTGAATTGTTATAGAGACTCATTTGGAACGTCAACCCACAGACATTGCCGAGACTTCCAGGCACTAGCTTCGGAAGCTATTGGTGAGTAACTTAGACGATTTCTCTCAATTATAAATTGTCTATATTTCTGTGGTGGATAATGGTGGGTTCTGATTTGCTTGTGATTGTGGATTCCGGACAGAAGGTCCGATGACTGTGTACTGGAGAGTTGTGTTATAGAAGTGCTACTTGTATGTGAATTTGAGACCTACGTGCCTATGATGTGATTAATTGTGACATATATGCTGATTGATTGTGGCATATGCATTTCATTCATGAATGCATAATCAGATAATGACAGTTATGACTGGAGCAGCCACCGATTAGAGCCTAAAGCTCAATGAGTGTATTTGAGCCTCGAGCTCAACAGTGATTTAGAGCCTCAGGCTCAATGCTTAATGTGCCCTATATGGGACAGTTCAGGCGCTCGGTCACAACACCGTAATAATTGGAAAAGTGTCACATGAGCATTTCATATGCATTTGATTAAATATGCTTGATTGAGTGAAAGGCAAAATGCCTTATGCTTATGTGAAATAAAGTGTTACTTATGATCGATGTGAAGTTATGAAATAATTGTGATATGCTTGATTGTTGCATGAATTGAGTGAACCATCGATGATGGTTACCTCACTGAGTTCTCAAAACTTACCCAAAATTTGCAATTATTTTTCAGGCTTTCAGGACCAAGAGTAGACTCCTAGCTTCAGAAAGACTTTTCTGGCCGTGTAGATTGTTTTGGCGAGAGAAGTCATGGCTCACAGGTCGGTTAGCTAGGAGTTTTGGGATGGCCTAGATAGATCTGATGTTTTTCCTCTTTCATGTAGCATTTTGCACTAGATTTTTGGACTGATGTACAGACAGTAAAGGATGACAAGTGTATAAACTTCTGATTTTGATGAAATGAAATGAGAAAAATTTTGGTTTCAGAAACATTGTGATTTTTATATTGATGTTTTATTATGATACCATGTGAAGTGTTTGTAGTAACTGTTCGTAGCTCAACCTTATCGTAGGATATATACCGGAATGACCTGCGGGCGTCCCAGTGTGTACCCTACGGTAAGGGGCGCTACAAGGAAACACAAAGGAATAAAGTATGTTGAACCTTGAATCATTCAAAAAATACACAAAATTGAAATTTATTATGAAATATTAACAAAGACAAATACTAGTAAACTAAATATGCATTATAATTTGAAAAGGAAATAATTATGACTAATAGAAAGAGGAGAAGCCAACAATCTTATTTGCCAAAGAAAACTAATGTTCTTAATCTTAGGAAGCTTATTCCATCATCACCTTAAAATTTTCCTACATGAACAAATTCAATTATAAAAAACCAAGAACATCAATTTAAAATAACAAAGTAAATTTTAGAGGGAAGAATAATAGGAACTATAACTTTTTAGATAAACAAGTGAAATGATACATTTTAAAACAGGGTGGCTTTTCTAAGTTAGAGACTAAATTATATGGATTAAGTTATTATTTGAAAGTTTTGTTAGATCAAATTAAATTGATTAAGAATTGAATGTAAGTATTTGAATGCCTTTCTAGTTGATGAATAACGCAATTGAGTAGATGATGGATAACCTTTCTTTCTCTAATATTTTTGTTTCATTTCCTTAAAATTGTCACCTATTTAAGTTAAGAGTGATTGAAATTGATTTACTTAACGATGAGCAAAAGCGTAAGCATAGGAATATTTAATGTCCATGAAAATGGACATATTTTTAAAAGTATTTTGCTTCATTTTCATGTCAAATTACCTTATTTTACTTAAGTTAGATTTATTTTCATATAATTATAATAAATTAACTATAAGATGAAATTATTTAAGAATTAGAGGCTAAAAATATGAAGAAAATTATAATTCTTAACGTGTATTGGCCTATGTGTTCCTATCTATACCTATATGCCAACTCATCTCTTAAGTGGATTGTAATACCCCACTATCATAGAGCATATGCCCGAACATCTAGAGGACATTCAAGAACATACCTTATGAGAATGATATGTTAGAGCAAACACATCAACTTATCATGACATCATAAAGAACATAAATATTTGAAGTTCAACTCATCCCATTTCATTAACAAACATAATTTACATTGTCATTTCATTACACACCAACCATATATTTATATTATAAAGCCATCTGTGAGTTCACAATTTGATACAACAATTTCTACATAATATGAGTTACTAAACAAAAATATTCTATCTAAACACACATATGTACACATTACTAACTTGTTTAATCAAATAAGTACTCAATGATACACATGTATATGTGTTATGTTCAATGCATGCTCAAATGATCATTTCGGGTATGTATCTATATTCACAAATCTTAATCACTTATATATCAAGACTTTTACATCATTTAGTTTGCAATTCGGTTTATGCCTTAAGTAAAATTGATCACTTTCCATGCATCATTCATAAATTCATCAATCTTTTCCTAGTATTATACATTCACACAATTTCCTCAATTCATATTCAGTCATACCTAATTCACCATACTCATATTCTTTAGATCTCATTTGCATTCATAAAAAATCTTTATAGTATTAACAACTCATATTTTACACTTATACTTGAACATTTTCATGATCAAAACTTCTTATATCACACACACAAATGTTACTTTAAATCTGGAATTTCAACAAGCTAAATCTATACATTCACCAAACTTTTTCCAACAATATATTTTCATACATTTACTCAATTCTCATCCATAATTATCCCATGTTCTTCAATACTCATTCATCGATACCTTATACACATTTATCATGTCCTTTAAGATCATGTTTGCATTAAAAGAACTCATTTATTCCTTTAACAAATCTAAATTTCTAGATTTGAACTCAACACATCAAAACAGTCCATTCTTTAGATAATGACATCAATTAACTACACAAACCTATGAATATATCTTTTGGCCAAACTGTATCCCAAAAGCATTAATAAAACATCAATAATCATTTTTCATGTGTTATGCTTTGAATAATTCGAGCTCTAAAGTCCCCAAAAATCAGGAAATAATATAAGGTTCTTGCATAGGGGTTTGTCACAGGAAGTATTAGGAAAACAAGCATAACTAAAGCTCGAGTCACTATTTTATCGAAAACATTTCACAAAGGTCAAGCTAAGACCTATATCTACAACTTTCATTCTTTAAGTTTCTTCAAATTCATGCACTAAAGATATGTAAAATATATAGAAAGAGGAAGATAAAATTGAAACCAGAATTTCAACCTATAGCTCTAATTTTCCACATTCAAGAGCACTTCAAGAAAACCTATCTTTACCATGAATCCACCTTCATTTATACTTCAAAGCCCAAATTAAATCATCCATACAACATTGCATAGACTGCCATTTTCGTTTATGTAAAAATAGACTAGAAAGTATCCATTCATTCTCCATTTTCCAGCACATCTTCAACATCAACATCATACGCAATCTATCCCAATTCAATCATCATAATCTTTCTATTGTAACAAGACATAAAGAACAACACTTTACTTACTTATTTGGATTCCAATTCTAGCTCAATTCATCAAGTTAACTTAGCCCTCCATGCATGCAAGATCACCACAAATTCAAGGTGGGATTAGATGACTTTCGGCTATGATAAAGCAACAACAATCAGCTAGTTCTTTAGCTATTTTGTGAAGGGTAAAAGCATGCATTTAATGTGGTAATTTAGCATAGCTTTAAGGAAAACAAAAGAAGGGGAGATAGAAGCAAGTTTCAGTGGTGAGAGATGCAAAGAGAAGAAGAATGAGCTAGGCTAAAACAACATTATAGAAACATTACTCCTAAGGTGCTAGGTATTATCCAATTAATTTGCCATATGTCTAAACACATGTCTTCCATTTATCATGTAGATATGTTACCATAGTCACCAATAAAGCTAGGTCATATGTCATATAATCACAGTTGCCAATTTTCATCAACTTACTAATCCATTTGTTACACAATGATCAATGCCAAATGTCACTCAATTATAGGCTTAATAATTATAATGTCCATGCATCAATTTTTTTACCATTTGGAATTTTTCCCAGAACAAATGTACATTTAATTCCTCAATTTTTCAATTATATCAATTAATTCAAAATTCACTACTTGTAATCAATCAAACCAAAATTCAAGGCATAAACGTTTCATAATTCACATAATGAACGTTTTAATCTTTTTATACCCCAGAATGAGTTAATTGAGTGCATATGCATTCTTTGCAATGTGTACAAAATCATAATTCATATGTGTATGCTAATGATATGCATGTGAATGAAATGCATTTTATGAATGATAAAATGATTTGACTCATATGCAATAATCTAGAGTTCTAACCCTTAGTACGGAAAACAGACTATTACATGGATTGAGTAAAATAAGAGATATGACCTAAAGTAGGGGCTGAAGAGAGATTGTTGTGAAATTGAAGAAATATTATTGTGTAATAAGTCCTGAGCCATAGTTGTGCTAAAAATCGTATGCTAATTATAAGAGAAAATTTTACATCAAACCTACACCATGGTGCAATAATTTTGGTGTCACCTTTATTGTTATAAATCCAATTTCTTATGCTCGCACAAGGTATATCAAGATTGACATCCATTATATTTAAGAATTCTTCACCAGTAAAACCCTTTTCATCCATCATATCTCTTTTTCAAATCAACTTGTTGATATCATGACCAAAGCCTTAGGTTTATTAACGTTTTACCGACTTTGTGACTAGCTCACTATTATCAACATCCATGAACTTTATGGGAACTGATAGCATGTGATAAATCTTTTATGTTTCTAATCATAATTTAGCAACAAAAACCCTAATAATTATAATTTAATATTATCATTATATAATATTATCTTATTCTGTATTCTTGCATTCAAATAAGGATTCACGCTTTTCTTTTCGCACATTCCTTTAAATAAAAGATAAGTTAAATCTCTTGAATAAGAAAAATGGTCTAAAATCGTATATCAAATCTACTATTTGAAGGCTAAAAAAGTGGCTTCTTCCTCATGCCTCTGTAATATCAATTCTTATTCATAACTTGGCTGGATAGACAACAAACTATCTATTCTTTTTCATGCTTCCCTAGATTAATCAATATGTTATAGGATTATCTGATCACAAAATCATAAAAAAGTTGATGTGGCACCCCACTCCCATCAGAAATTTATACCCGTACGTCCTTCTGACATTCATGCACATGCCCGATGGAAGCAGTGCACCAACTACATCTCTTTCTCTTACCTATGACATTATAAATTAAACATAAGGATCATCATGGCTAAAACATAAATTCCTCATTTCATCCATGCAATCACATAGTTTAAATCATTTCAAGTATCATCATGTAGCATCACAAAACACCCTGTACATAATTTTCTCATTTCTCATTCAACATAATTCAGTAATACATTACAATCAGTCAATTCGTACATACATCAAGTGTATATGAAATGCCCATGAGACTTATTTCGTTGCTGTGATCGAGTGCCTTTTTCACTATCCCGTATCTGTTATGGATACCAGGCTCATTAATACTGTCCTTTATCCATTGGAGATACAGGGCTCATTTTACATATTGAGCCAGAGGCTCTTAGCACGTTATGAGCATTAAGCTCTTTTTACTGGCAACTTCGGTCACAGCTGCCATTATTTTTCATACATTCATGTTATGTAATGCACCACACATATTCAATCAATCATTGTGTTCAATCAATCACATTCACAATCTCATTCTGATAAAGACTTTAGGAGAGCCACACCCCAAAAGCTAGCTTATGAGGGTAAAGAGCCCAAAGCCTTTATAAATTCCATATCAGTTTTGTATTTAACCAATATGGGATTCAAGTCCCATACCTTGTAATTAGATCAAACCGTAACATTCGTCCCCCCATAAGGACCAATGTCCTCATTGGTCACGGCCATGTTGGTCACAGCTGACACTTTCAGGTTACCACTCCATGGGCCACCACTATGAGGTCCTTGTTGGTCACGGCCACATTGGTCACGGCTGGCACTCCCAGGCCAGCACTCCGTAGGCCACCGCTCTAAGACCGGCTCTGATACCAATTGATAAAGACTTTAGGAGAGCTACACCCCAAAAGCTAGCTTATAAGGGTAGAGAGCCCAAAGCTCTTATAAATTTCATATCAGTTTTGTATTTAACCAATATGGGATTCAAGTAACATACCTTGCAATTAGATCAAACCGTAACACATTCACATTTGTCATCGAACCTTGGTCCGGCATTCGACATTTAAGTTGAGAAATTATATATTCAGACAAATTCACATTCAATGAGTACTTCCAATGTTATTCATGCATCAAACACCTCGGACATTCAATGTCCAGAATCAGTACATACACATCACATACTAGTTCAATACATAATCCAAACAAAAAAATAATCATAGCGAGACCATTTAGGTTACTCATATTTTACTCCAAATAGCTATTGCCTCGAAGTCCCGGCAATCTTGATGTTGTCACCCTAATTGCTCTTCTATATCATGCAACACACTTTTGTACAAATCACAACTTTGTATAATTATATAAGTACTCATTTATTGTAACATCCCATTACCTGCAAAGAGGTTTAAATAGTAAATATGAAAGATTGCTGAGAGATTAGAAAACACATATCATGCTCATGCATAGTATGATATACACTTACACGTAAATAGTGAACTTTTGTAAATGAAAATAATTGTACATGCATTCATAGATAATTCCATGTATAATTGAATTGTGATGTGATACTATTGAGAATTGTGAATTTGTTGTATTGAAAATTTAATTGGTGAGTCTATTTGTTAATTTTGAATTTTGGTGAATTTTAGGAATAATATTCAAAATTGTTGAATATTACTGGATTACGAAAAATGCCATTTGGCAAGTAAATTGGTATATGGAAAATAGAAATGAGTGTAATGATATTGAAGAAACTTGTGAGAAGATGACATTGAAAACTTTGGAGATAATTGGAATTAAAAGATGAGAGTTAGGGAACTAGTTCAATAAGAACTAGTTAGTTATGGAACTAGCTAAGGTCTTAAGAAGTGAACAAGTGTCCAAGCTGAAAGTTAAGTCTTCTTATCGTTGAAAGACAAGTTACTGTTCTTGTCTTCATCTTCCTTGTAGTTTTTTTCTCAAGTTTTCCAATTTCACAGAGTTTTCCATCGAATCTTCACAAAAGTCACACCTTGTTTTTATCTATTCATTTTTACTCCCAACTTCGGTTTCCTTCCCTTTTCCTTAAGAAAAACCGAAGCTTGCCAACCTCTACAATGGTGTACGTGAATTACATGAAAACTAGGGCTTCTTGAACTTTTACAGATTTTGGAGCAATATCTAGTAAGTATTGTGTAAATCCTTTAGAGTTGTTGGTTTATGAAACAAAAATGGTGATTTATTTTTCATTGCATGATCATGAAGAAAAATGGTTATTTTTCATGAACACCGTGGGTTTAAGATATGAAAAAAAAATTATGTGTGATTTTCGAATATTTGTGATCTAGATGTCTTAAGATAGCGTAAAAATGATTTATAAGTTGAAAGATCATAGGAAACGTGTATGATTAAGTGCAAAAAAATTTGGAGAGAAGAACAAGTAAATGCTCTGTTTTTGGTTGTGTATTCACTGTATACGTGAGTTCAGAGTGTTTTTAGAGATGAATGAAATAATGAATTTAGAGTTAAAGAATAGTTGTATGATGATGTTTGGAGATGAGAAAGATTGTTTAAAATGAAAGTTGAGAAGAAAAATAGAGAATGTACAGAAAAGTTGAAGTGTAGAGTATTCATGAATATACACGTAAAATGCTCTTTTCCATGCAGATAACAGTAATTCATCAAATTTATTTCATAAATCCATAACTCTAAAGGATTTTCTCAATACTTACTTATTAAAGATTCCAAAATCTTCAATTGTCTTCAAGCTCTAAACTGCATGCAAAATCACGTAATCCACTGTGAACATTAACCAACTTCTGGTTTTTCCTAAGGCAGAAGAAACAATTAATAGTGAGGAAGTGGTGTGGGTTATGGAAAAACAAAGAAAGCTTTTGAAAAGTATTTGATGAAAAACTCTGTGTATTGGGAGAAAATTTGAAGAAGGTGACTATGAAGAAGTTAACTGGACAAAACTTAACCTTTCAACTCTTAGAGAACAGTAACCTACTTCTCTAACAATTTATAAAAGCAACTTAACACTTGTCACTTTTTCTAAGGTCTAACTCTAACTAAGTTCCTTCTTGACTAATTCCTCTAATTCTCATCATTGCAATCCAATTATCTCCAATATTCCTTTAACTCCTTTTTCCTATTTTCCAAAATACTCTAAAATTTTTGAAAATTACCAAAATTCAAAAATATCACAAACATACTAATCAAAAAAATTCAAATATAAATAAATTCAAAATTCTCGAAAATTCGCAAGAATCACAACTCAGTTCAATTATACCCACAATTATTCATGAATGCATATGCAATTATTTTCATGTGCAGAAAAATTCACTATTCATGTGTATGTGTATGACATATTATGCATGACCATGAAAAATACATTTCTAAACTCTCATTGATCACTCATATTTACTATTCCAACCTTTCCACAGGTAATACGATATTACATAATTCTCCTCACTTAGAGACAATATACTATTCCTTTCTTTCTCTTTTAACTCACTGTACTTACAATTACTAACATTCACGTTATTACACACCAAAACAGAACATATTCATATACACATTCATCTTCAATTTTTTCACATGTTCCAGTTCATTTTTCACCTTCATTTCATTCCTAACTATCACCTTAATTTATCTCATTTCAAAACACCATAGTACTCCTTTTTATTAGCTCTAAACTCATGTTAGTTCATCACTAAAACAATCAAAGAAATTCACTTAATATACTAAGAAAATAGAACATAATTATCCAATTTACAAGTTATAATTTTTGCATTTCTTTCTACACCATTTTAATGATCTTTCAAGTTCAAACTCATCTCTACAACAACTTATGAAAGGATAATCATCTTATATGCAGAAACAAGACATTTATATGCACATTTCATCACTCACGATTCACACATATAATTTCATGATCAAGTCATCAATCTCA
>JANZLH020000146.1:345446-355498 GCA_026770325.2 Erythroxylum fimbriatum
GTAATATTGAAGTTGAATTTAGTTATACTGTTTAGAACACAATCAAAATGAATTCAATTATTTCATATAACATTTTTCCCCTTCACTAAAAAATATAAAAAAATTAATAATTATTATAAAATTAAAAAAGATGTAGTGCACAAATTGATACAGTTTGATCCAATGATTTCATGATTTATTCTTTATTTTAAAAAAAATCTCATATTTCTCTAAATTTACAAGAATAATTTCATAATTAATGTAAAATTACAATTTCCAAATATAAAAAATAAAGGAAATTTAATCTGGTTATTAATCATATATAAATATTTTTTATCAGGCAAAAATGGGTGAGAAATTCCTATATCCTCGATGAATTCATGCAAGTCAATCACTTGCATGAATTCAATTCCGATATTTGGAGGAATGAATTCAATTTATAAAGAGAATGGATTTCAATTACATGCATGAATTGAATTCATCCCATTTTTGTGTTTCCAAACAGCCGAATTGAATTCAATTCTGTTCATTTGTTTCCAAACAACTTAACCCGATCAAATTTCTTAATGCATGTAGTCTAATTTTGTGAGCCTGATTGACAAGCAACACCTTAAAAAATATCTTAATATATAAAAATAACTAGTCATTAATTTAATGTGTCTAATATGAATATTCTGATTGATCTGTACGCAGCATTGTTTGATAAAAAAAAAAGACATCATGGAATGCGTGAATGTTTAAAATAAAATGCTCCAACTTCTTTTTTCTCCTTCTTTTGCATAGAAAGCATGAAAAGGTCCTTCACGCTATGCCCTTAATAAAACGTTAACCTAAATAAATGATGGGTCATCTATTCTAGGATCGTATCTAGAAATTTTTGTTTAACGATGGATACAGAAAAGGCTTATTTTGTACTCCTATTAGATAGTTGGGGCATGAAGTCTCTTAAAATCTTTTATTTTCTGCTGAAAACCGAGTCCATTGACCTTTCCAATCCTCTGAAAAGCACTTCTCCTCATTTTTCTGAGCCGGCTGCTTCGATAAGTACAACTAAGTTGGGGCTTTGTTTAAATCGTTAGTGTGTTCCGGTGGACAAAACTTGTGATCACGGCGACGCAGCCTCGTATATATCTTCGTCATCCCACAAACGCAGGACTTTTATAATTCGTCTTCAAATTGCCAACTTAAAGCTGACCATCAATACCTTCTCTTTAATAAGATTGTCGACGCCAGAGTTGCATGCTCATGATGCAGATAAAGCATAAAAGGTGGTGCCTACTGATACCATAGTAAAGGTTATAGTTGGAATGTTTAAGGAGTTTGGTTAAAACATATGCTGCTGCAATGGAGTGTTGCGTTCAACAATTTATGTTTTCTAATTAAATTTTATTTTAAGCAATAAATTTGTGAGCACTAACAAATTTAAAGTAATAAATAATCAATAAAAATGATAGTACGTAGCCTTACTTCCACCTGGTAGAGAGGGTTGAAATACTTTCACTTTAGCGATAAATATTTAGGACATTGACTTTTAATAATAGTTATATTAAAAAAAACCTAATTATATTAATTAAATATTTATTTCCATTGAATAATATAAATTATTTTTAAAGGATACTCGCTTAACCCCATCTACCATCGTTAATTAAGTTCTGTTTACCAGCCCCCATTGCTAATTCCAAGAACAATTATCGGCATTACATTCACTTAATTCCAAGTCTATACTTAAGAGAAGAAAATCAAATGCTATTGGAAGTATATGCAAATCTATATGTTTGCAAATTTACTTTTCCTAATTGTTAAGAAACTTATATATGAATCATTGAGATTAAAAAAATTGACAAAATTGCTGTAGCGACCCCTGTGTTATACGAAAGTAGCTAATTAAACCCTGAGATATAAAATGTTACTCTATTAACCTTATGTTTTCAATTTTGTTGCAAAAAAAACCCTTAACCGTGTGTTGTTAAGGGGCTGTGAGTTAATAAAATTTCAACTTAGGGTTTTTTTTGCTAATTTTTATATGTCAGGATTTTTTTAGCAACTTTTGAATAACACAGGATTATTAAGGCAATAAATTCTAAAAAAATTATTCGATGGTTTAAGTATACTAGCTAGCTTCTTTAAGGGAGGGTGAGTTTTGAAGCAACGCCCTCAAGAGGTGTGGCTCGATGGTTGAAAGCGGGACTTGGCTTTAGTTAGGTCCCAAGTTCGATTCTATGTTAGCCCCTCTTGTAAGAGCCTGGAACAGCCGGGGTTTTATCTGTAGGTGAAGAATTAGTTGGGTCCTCAACGATGAGGTGCACCCGCTTAGCCCGCTTGTGGAGTGGTGCGCCAATTGGACCCTTGGAAAGGTGTACCCACTTAGCCCGTTTACCGTGTTTCTTCGAATTTAAAAAAAGGAGTTTTGGAGCAAGTGATAAAGTTACATTTTTGTGACCATAAATTTACATGTTCAAGTTACAAAACAAATAAAAAAATGCTGCATTAATTATAACCATTATTCCTTTCTATCTAAAATAAAAGTCGTTTTAGAGGAATGAATACTTATTAAAAAAGATAATAAAACGTTTGATATACCCTTATTAATTGCATGTTGAAGTACCTTAATATAATTTGTGTAATTAAGATATGAGAGAAATTAAAGGGTAATTTTAAAAATAAAATTATAATTATGCATGAAAAGTCACGAACGACACTTATTTTAAATAATTAAAATTTATCTAAAATGACTTTTATTTTAAACAGGTAAGATTACTATATAACATCCGTTGACTTTTTATACTAGTTTTTTCGAGTCTACCGACGGAAAGATTCCGTGCAGGAACGTGGCCTTCAAGTCGTACACCAGCAAACTAGGTTTGTTATTATTGAACTGCATTAAATGGTTAGCCTTTTAAAGACATGCATTATTGAACTACATTAAATGGTTGACTTTTAAAGACATGAAATTGATAAGATATATTTAATATATTTGAAATGTGTGAATTAATCAGTATTTCGGTAATGTAATCTGAAATAAAGCTGTTTTCAATTATGATACTTTTTCACAACTGTAATTCATATGAAAATTGTAAATGAAAAAAGAAACAATATTCACTGCGATTTGCGAGGTGTTGCTGGAAGCTAGAAGGGCGTAACGTTTGTACATCAACCGCAAAAAGGTCACAAAAATCACCGTGCAACGAAAGACGTCTTCTCCATCATTTTCTTCGATGGCGCCTTTTCTCAGATCAACAAGCACCTTGGGACACTTGATGATCCTTTATTTTGTACAAAATGGGTGAATGTGATACAAAATGGATGACTGTGAAGAAAGGTCGTTTACAAGAGACAAAAGTGGTAAAGCAATTGGATGACGAGATAGGGGCATTTAAAGAAATTCCCATTGCGCTTTGTAGTACATCGCCACCCGCTAATGCTAAATCATCATTTGTTTTCCAACGATTGATGAGGATCCAACCTCATCTGGTGCCCCCATGGATGATCCCTAGTGTTTGGAGGCCCCCAAGTCGTGACACCTCTAGCTAGTATGAGACCAACAGGGGCAGATCAAGTGGGTACGAGGAGGTATCCTGAGGAGGAAGTTGGGTTCGAGGTAGCTCATCAATAACTAAGACATGTCGTGGTAACAAAATTGGTGCTTCTAATGGAGTGAACTGAGGGGTTCAAGCATCAGCTCTTGGAAAGAAAGGCACTACCTTAAGGTGTCAGAAATTCACTAATAGAGTAATCCTACATTGAAAAGAAAGATAAGGGTGAAGTAATTTGTATACAAAATTAAGACTTATAAACATATTGCATTAAAGTTTTGGATTGAGATATAATATCTTAATTGTATATGGGTTCACTTGAACCTGATCTAATTTTTCCTTAAACTTCCTTAGAACTTTTTTATTGGCATCAGAGTCAGGTTAGCGAAATCTAAAGAATAGAAATTCATAGATTTTGTGGGTTGAGAGAAAGTTAGTCCGACATAGATGGATCCACTTGTGAGGGAGAGACGTTGAAAATTCACAAATAGAGCAATCTTACATCTAAAAGAAGACATAAGAATGAAGTAAATTATGTATAAAGATATGATTTATAACTCATTGCTGTAAAGTTTTGGATTAAGATATAATGTCTTAATTATATATGGGCTCATTTAGACCTATTCTAGTTTTATAAGGGTTTAGTATTTATTGAACCTTTAAACATTTTATCTTATCGGTTTACTTTTTTTTAAAAATAATTATTATAATAATAATAAATATTTTTTAATAAATATAGTTATTAGCTTTTGGTTTTTTTCTTTCTCTTTACTATAATTTATAAATGGTGGAAATGCCTTTTTGAAGAATTAATTTGGAGACTTTCATTGCAAGCTTTTCTTTTTATGTTCTAATAGGGTTGATCATTAGATTCTAATTACATGACAAACACAATAATTGGTGAGTATAGTCTTTGGACTTTTAGATCATAACTTTGCTTGGATAATAATGAAGTTTAGGCTAAATATAAGAGGAAAAATAATAAAAGACCAATGAGAATGGTATGAATCTCTTTATGAGAGATCTTTACCTATATCTTAGTACGCCAAAATTTTCTATTGTAGGTCATGTCCTCGGAAAGTTATAGTAGTGCCATATCATTTTTGATCACCTCCCCCCAATTCTTTTTAGACCTTTGTTTTTTTCTTTTACAGCTCTAAGTACAATCGTCTCGTATCTTCTTACTGGAGTGTTTAGGTGTCTCCGCTTAACATGTTCAAACTACCTAAGTCTTGTCTCTCTTAATTTTTCAATAATATTAGCCATCTGTAATTTTTCCCTTACCATTATATTCTTAGCCTTATCTTTTCTTGTAAGGTTGCAAATCCTGGAGAGCATTCTCATTTTCCCACCATTAGCTTATAACTATGCACCTGTTTGATGGGCCAACACACCGCTCCATAGAGTATGATCGACCTAGTTGTTAAATAATATAATTTACCTTTAAACTTGAATGGTATCTTCTTTTCACATAAATATTTTAATGCACTTCTTCATTTAAGCCATCCTGATCGGATCTAGTGAATTATGTCTATATGAATGTCTCCATTGCTTTGGATGATAGATTTTAGATATTTAGAACACTTCTTTTGTGGTATAATTTCTGAACGAATCTTTATCACCACATAGGTAGTTACCTTATGCCATGAAAAGTTAAACTCTATGTACTCAGTCTTAGTCTTACTCAATTTAAAGCCTTTTAACTCTAATGTATCCCTCCAAAATTCAAGCTTGACATTAACACTATTTTTTGTCTTATCCACTAAAGAAATATCATCAACAAACAACTTATATCAAGGCATATCCTCTTGATATTCTTAGTAAGCTCATTAATCACTAATGCAAACAAAAAGGGGCTAAAACAGGAGTCTTGTTGTAGCCTAATATCGATTGAAAATATCTTCTCATATCATCCTTACTTTAGTTTTATACCTTTATACATATCCCTAATAACCCGTATATAAGTCATAGGAACTCACTTAACTTCTAAACACCTCCACATGATTTCTCTAAGTACCTTATCATGCTCCTTCTCTATATCAATAAAGACCAGGTGTCGGTTATGCTGTCTTCCTCTATAATATTCCATTGATCTTATAAGAAGAAGTAAAGCTTTTATTATAGACCTTCTTGGCATGAAGCCAAACTGGTTTTTTTAAGAAAAAAGTATCCTTTCTCACTTTCATCTTAATCACATTCTCCTACAACTTCATGGTGTAACTAAGTAATTTGATACCTCTATAGTTGTTACAACTTTGGATGTCCCATTTGTTCTTGTATAAAGGAATTAACATACTAAATCTCCACTCATCTAAAATTTTGGTAGATTTAAGAATAAACCAAAGCATTGATTATTGTTAGGTTTATTGAGCAAACTCAATCTCACTTTAACTTAAACATCTTTAATCCTATAACAATAAGTCATACTTAATTAAATTAGTGTGATTTGGATGAAAAACTCATGATTATATGTTTTGGCAAGAGTTGTCACCTAATAGATCTAGGAGTCATTTGAGAAGTGATTGATAAAATTATTATCTACCGAATTGAAGTTTAGTTGATTTGTTGACCAAGCTCAATGTTAACTAAATTTAAATAGGATCCTAGTCCACTAGAGAGGTTAGAATAATCTTTCTGAATGGTAGTGAGAGTTGTTATTTTAAATAAAATAGTGAGAGTAACTAAATTAATAATTAAATTCATAATCTTATTTGGTTGTCATAGAAAAAAATGACTTGTTTTTTATTACATTTATATTTTGTCCTAAGTAGATATTAAAATTTTTTAGTATAGTTAATACTAAGTGTTAATGAGCTAAATTTATCATACACAGTTTAGGTTAAAAAAGAGTTATCAAAGTTAGATAGAAAAATTTTATGTCTATTATATGACTTCTCTATAAACATATTGAGACCATAGAAAGATTATTTTGAGTACCTTCCATCATACAAAGCAATTAGTGAAATAGATGATGACATATTTCACCATATTAAATCATGATGTCTTAAATGAAGGAGCACATTATGTAACACCCCACTCTCACAAGACCCGAATCCGATATCGATGGTGATATCCGAGTCCGTGCCCGCGAAGGTGGTGTGCTAGAGCACTCAATCAGTCAAAAGTCAGTATAATCTTTTTTGTACAAATTTGTATTTCGCAATTTTTGTATAAACAAGGGATTCTGCAATTTTTGCACCATGTGTATACAAATGGATTTATGTTGTAGTGCAAAATCTTTATCACTGAAAATGTTCTATCTCTGAAATGGGCCCAAACGACTATTGAGATTAAGATGATTGTATTACTGTGATTGAATTATTTATGAAATGGAAATGGCCCAATTGGTAATGGATTTCTGCATATGCTTATATTGTTTTTTTTTAAAAATTGTATTGACTTTTGATTGATTGAGTGCTCTAGCATGCCACCTTCGCGGGCATGGACTCGGATATCACCATCCATATCGGGTTCGGGTCTTGTGAGAGTGGGGTATTACACCAAGTCCCAAAACTATGATGACCTATGGTGTAGCTACTACAAAAAGTCACGTCATACGAGGGAGAAGTACTGAAAGTTGCATGGAAAGCCTCCTAGCTGTGACTGGGGACAAAAAGGATATCAACCTAGGGGTAATGGACAAACACAGGTTGCTACAAGTACATCCCAACAGGAAGACAGACAAGACACAAGGGGCTTTAACCAAGATGAAGTGGAAAAGATGAGAGCATTTGTTAGCAACACAGAAAAATCTGCAGGTACATGCACCTTTGTGCATTCAAGTATGTGTTCTGGTTCAACTGGATTAAATGTTTCAGATAAGGTTTTTTAGAGAGCTATTGACCACACGACATATTCATCCAAACACTTCACTACCTATTCCCCTTGCCCAAGCAATAAGAAGATAACCACAGCAGACTGATCCTTAGCAACAGTAGCTGGCATAGGAGATGTCAAAATAAACCCATTCATAACGTTGAGAAATGTTCTCCATATCCCTAAGCTAGCCACAAATCTAATATTTGTGCAGAAACTCAAATTTGATTTACTTTGTAATGTCACATTTCACTCGAGTCATTGTTTATTTTAGGACAGGGATTCAGGGAAGATGATTAGAAGTGCTAGAGAATAGGATGACCTCTACTATCTTGAGGAAACTGATGGATCAAACCTATCTAATAGCATATCACCCTACTCATTCTTGTCAGAATCAGTGTTGACAAATAAAGAAAAAATCTTCTTACATCTTCGTAGGTTAGGTCATCCATCGTTTAGGATTATTCAGTCTTTGTTTCCTGCTTTGTTTACAAAGCTAAATTTCGAGAGTCTTCATTGTGAGGTATGTGAACTTGCTAAACACAAGCGCATACCTTTTCCTATTATCAATAACATAAGCATTTTTCCTTTCTATCTTATTCATAATGATATTTAGGGTCCCTCAACTGTTTCAAATGTGCCAGGGGCATGGTGGTTTGTAATTTTTATTGATGACTGCACTAAAGTTACCTGGGTTTTCTTGCTCAAACACAAGTCTGAAGTGAGTTCTGTACTTCCACATTTAATCTCTATGGTAAAAAATCAGTTTGTTATAAACATCAAGAAACTTAGATCCGACAATGCTAAAGACTACTTCAACCAAACTCCTACTCTCTTTTATCAAAAAGAAGGGATAATTCATGAGTCTTCTTATGTCAAAATACCTAAAAAAAAGGGGGTGGCAGAGAGGAAAATGGACATCTTTCATACCAAACACGAGCATTGTTATTTCAGAAAAATTTACCAAAACATTTTTGCGGGGAAGCGGTCCTAACAGCCACACATCTAATTAACAGACTACCCTCTAAAGTCCTAGGATTCAAAAGTTCAATGGAGGTACTCTCTTCATTTTACCCACATATATCTATTACAAACAATCGTGTACCTCTCCTTTTTGGGTGTGTGTCTTTTGTTCATATTCACAGCCAAGACTGTGGGAAATTGGATCCTAGAGCTTTGAAGTGTATCTTTTTAGGGTATTCATCAACTCAAAAAGGGCATAAGTGCTATCATCCTCCTTCTAAGAAATTTCATGTGACCCGAGATGTCACCTTTAATGCACAAGAAGCCTATTTTGTCCAACCTTACCTCTAGGGGGAGAATCTCAAGGAAGATAAGGAGTTCTTTCTTGGAGTGTCAGAAAATGATCCTTTACTTATATCTAAACCCAGTCAAATACCTTCAGCTCAACCAGAATCTATTGAAACCAACACCAAACCCATTTCTGAACCTAAATCTGCTTCTGGAGATGTGAGATTTGGAAAAAAAATCTGGTGTACTCAAGGCAGAAAGAGGTTAATCCAGAATCTATGCATGTATAAGAATCTGAATCAGATTCCTCAAATGAGGTAACAATTTCTAATTTCTCTACTTTTCAAACTGAAAATGAAGTGTCGATTAGTAAGGAAGATCAAGATCAAACTATTGCCGTTAGAAAAGGAACTAGAACATGCACTAAAAGGCTGTTATACCCACTCTCACACTATATGTCCTTTGAAAATTTCTCACCAACATTTAAAGCCTTTCTTATAAACCTCAATACCACAACCATTCCTACAACCTTATCTGAAGCATTGTCTAATGAAAAATGGAAACAAGCCATGGATATGGAGATCGAGGCATTAAGAAAGAATAAAACCTGGAGTTTGGTGAAATTGTCAGCTAGAAAAAGGCCGGTGTGGGCTGCAAATGGGTGTATACGGTAAAATATAGGGCTGATGGGTTGATTGAAAGGTACAAGGCAAGATTGGTAGCCAAAGGATACACTCAGACTTATGGGATTGATTATCTAAAGACATTTGCTCCTATGGCCAAGATGAATACAGTTAGAGTAATTTTATCTCTAGCAGCAAACCGTAGCTGGGAACTACAACAATTTGATGTAAAGAATGCATTTCTGCATGGGGATTTAACAGAGGAGATTTACATAGAGGTCCCACCCGGGTATGAAGCAAAAGTGGCCACAAATACTGTATGTAAGATGAATAAAGCTTTGTAC
Source organism: Erythroxylum fimbriatum (assembly GCA_026770325.2). Lineage (NCBI taxonomy): Eukaryota > Viridiplantae > Streptophyta > Magnoliopsida > Malpighiales > Erythroxylaceae > Erythroxylum > Erythroxylum fimbriatum. The sequence continues at coordinate 354,993 of JANZLH020000146.1, forward strand.
GGATTGAAACAATCCCCTCGGGCTTGGTTTGGCAAATTTGCAAGGGTCATGTTATCTATAGGATATAAGCAAAGTTAAGGAGATCACACCTTGTTCATTAAGCATTCAACCACAGGGAAAGTGACAGTATTACTAGTCTATGTGGATGACATCATACTCATAGGAGATGATGAGATAAAGCAGCAGATCTTGAGTAATTGTTTAACTGAGGAGTTTGAGATTAAGACCTTGGGAAGGTTAAGGTATTGGTATTTTCTCGGAATTGAAGTAGCACACTCCAAGAGAGGAATTTTTATATCCTAACATAAGTATATTACTGATTTACTTAAGGAGACAGGGAAGGCTGCATGTAAACCGATAAATACTGTTAGCCCCGAAAATATTTTTTTATGATTATGATTAATTAATCGTGATTAGCCTAATTAAGTAAGATTAAGTTAGCATTAATTAAGATAACATTAATTAGCATGAACTATTAATGAAGTTAGTTGATATGAATTAATGTG
>JANZLH020000146.1:453892-468403 GCA_026770325.2 Erythroxylum fimbriatum
GTTTTGCAGGTATTCCGTAGCCAGAGTCGCACAGATCATGGATCCGAACAATGACGTTCAACCCCAGCAAAATCAGGCTGAACCAGTGACAAATCAGACATAAATTTAAATATGTTTCATAGCAATTTGATTAAAATTTAGATGTCAGGCTTAATTAAAATAATAAAATGAAATTAAGAAAATTTTAAAAAATTGAAAGACAAAAGATATAAACCCTAAATTAATTTTAACAACAATAAAATATATTTAAAAAATTAAATATTTGAATATTTAATTGTTATTTTTTAATAATCAAGCTATAATTATAAAATTAAATAAAAATTGAGATTTTTTTATAATTAATCCTTATAATAATTCTATTAACAAGGTCTTTTAACAGTCAATTGGAAGCAGAACGGGAAGAGGAAGGACCAGAAAGAAGGTCTTAATGGTAATTAAATGAGGATAAGACATGGAATAAACAGCATTGAAAAAGCGTAGAAAGAGGCCCAGAAAAAGGGAAAGCTAGTGGGTGGGTCAGTGGCCAACTAGCTGTTAGAGTAGTAATAGTCTTTTTCACTCCATTCAAAAACTCTTCCCATTTTCCTCTTTCTGTGCTTAGGAGCACCTCTCTCTCTCTGACGTTTTTTCCGTTGCTTTCTGAAGATATGCTTGACGGACTTCTTGGTCGGGGCTATGCCTCCAAGTGGTACTTTTCGTTTTTGTAAATGGCATTATATATCTTGTTTGTGGTTGTCAAATTGAAGGTAATTACATTTTGGTTTGTTTGTGCATTTGGCTAGTAAATCTCTCATAAAGCTGACCAAGAGTCGGATCGATGTAATAAGGAGGAAGAGGAATGCTACTTTGAAGTTTTTGAGGAAAGACATGGCTGATCTGCTCGCTAATGGCCTTGACATCAACGCTTATGGCCGGGTACTCTCTTTTTATTTCTTCTCTTTATCACAGCTTTTCTCAGTCTGGTCGCTTTTAATGTTGTTCTCATTTCTGATTGATAAGTTGCAATCTCTTTTTTAGTGTATTTTTTGGTGCTTTCTTTCAATCTCTCTCTCTCTCTCTGGCGTATGTGTGTGTGTGTGTGTTCTTTTTAGAGGTGGTCTTAATCCGTTAGTTAATGGAACAGGCTGAAGGACTTATGGCTGAAGCGATCCTGTCATCTTGCTATGATTTTGTTGAGTACTGTTGTGATTTTGTGTTGAAGCACCTTTCAGTGATGCAGAAGATGAGGTATTAGTGCCTATCAACTATCTGTATCAATCAATCGTCCTAATTAATGGAACGGATTATGTTTTGTCTCAATTTCTTTTGTATTTTGGTTCTTTCGTTTGCGACAAACGTGATAAAACTTTTTCATTGCGTCTAGGATTAAAGCCGAAACAACTGTTAAACTTTCATAGATTACTCAAATATGTTCGTTCTTTAACTTCATTTTTTGTTTAATTAACCTTTTATTATTTCTAATCTTTCAACAAGTCAAGTCCATGTCCTATGAGAGGTTTACTTCAGTTTCTAGGGTTAGTTCCAACAGTTATTCATCCAACTGTTCCTCTAACAACATAAAATCATTACCATCAAACTTTTTCAGGTGGCATTTTCACAAATTTTTGTGTGAGGAATGCATGATTTGGATTTGGTTGTGACAATATTAAAAGAGCTAAGTTCAATAAAAATAAAGGATTAATTGAATGATATGGAGAATTTCTATGACTTATTTATGTTTTTATCCTTTTGTTTTTGCTTTGTCTGAGTCAGGTAAGTTAAAGTTATGCTGTCTAAGCAGACAATTATGAGATGAGATGACGATCCTTTATCAATTTTTTCGCTGTAAAAAATATTTTACTATCCTCTTTTTTGAGGATGAAATGCGTCTCAAAATGTAGCACAACGTATAAATTGATTAGGCATCAGATGTGGATGCGAATATGCAAGGTAAGTTTGTTGTGTTTTCACTATTCATCGTAGTATGCAAGCTTATAGATTAGATCATCACAATTTTTAGTTTGTTTGAGATAACAAAATTTGTCTTTACTTTTTGGTGTTGCCAGTGTTTCCTTGTCTAAATTTGTTTTGACAAGTTGCAACGCCTAGGAATGGTAGTAAAATTTTGTGAGTCATTCTTCATGGTCAAATTGACAAACTTGTTTTAATAAATGTACATGGCTACTTCTTTGTTTAAAGAGTCCTGATTTTATAGCAGTATTCATGTGTTTTTTAACCCTGGTTCCCGATGAAAATGAATTAAAAGAATACACAGTTTAGTTTTTTCATGAATAATGCTAAGGTCATAGCTTCATGGTTTTGCCAATATTATTTTTACTTTTGTCAAAATGAATCCTGTGTTATGTGCAATAACAATATATTCTATGGTGATTATCACATTTGGGGAGATATAACAGGATGTCTATGTTCAGAATGAGTCCCGTATTCTTGTTCTTATTGTTTATTTTCTTTTAATCCATAGTATTTCTTTTTAATTATTCCTGGTGCAAAATTGAATTTAAGCTTAGTTTGTTGTACTGATGGTGCATTGTCTTTATTGTCCTTCACGACTCTCACGATATGAAGGATGCTGCAAAATTTTGCTCTAATATCTTTTTGACCTCATTTGAGACAATCAATACTTTGAAAATTTGGTTGCATTATTCTCCCAACTTACTATTACTTTTTCAGTCACTGCCCTGAGGATTGTAGGGAGGCCGTTTCATCCCTAATGGTTGCTGCTGCAAGATTTTCTGATCTGCCTGAGTTACGGGACCTCAGGCATATATTTGAGGAAAGATATGGGAATTCTGTAGATTTGTTTGCAAATCAAAAGGTATTTCCAGTACAGATTTTATTTATCTGAATTGCTTTTCTGCAACTGACCACATGAATTCCTTTTGGCAGTTCCTAGAGAATTTATTCCCAAAATCTTTTATGATGGAGAAGAAAGTTGAGCTAATGCAAGATATAGCATCTGAGTTCTCCATTAATTGGGATTCCAGGGATTTTCCACAAAGAATGCCTAGACCTTCTGCATCTGCACAGGTTTTGCTTTATACTTTTGTACTGTTAATACATCTCCCACCTCAGCAGCTGTGCATATACTGATTTGTGAAGTTAGTACTTGTTTAGTATGTCCTATTATATTTACTATTTTGTTCTTGTTTGGAGGTTGCTAATTCTGATATTGCTGTTTTTATATAATGTTGTTTTAGTATATACATATCCTTTGTTCATTTAATGCCTTTTCCTTTTGTATGGTTGTTTTGCAGGACAAACCTAAAACCTTTGGGTCTTTATGTACCAATGATGATAAACACAATTCTAGCAAGTGTGATTTTTCATCCAAAGAAAGGCCTGTACATATTAATGATGGATATAGATTGTTCAATGACAGCCCTAATCCTAGACTCATAAATGAAGTCCCAAACAATGAATGCAAGGAACCTAGTGTCAAGAAGGGAACTGTGCTAAGTAAGGACAAGAAAAACTCTGTATTTCAAGGAAAGCATGAAGCCCTTTTGCATAAGCATGAAATTTGGAAGGATGATTCTCCCATAGAAATTGTCAGGTTGGGTAGTTCATCCAGTAAGAAGAAGATGCAAAGGGATGATAATGGGTCCAAAATTAATGAGGAAAGGGAAATTTCCATGCCTAAAAGAGATAGACAGGACATGTTAACCCGGGGACAGGCTGACAGTATGCCTAGACCTGGAGGATTGTGGTTAAAGAATGGTGAGAAAGAGACAATGACCAGCAATGGCTATGTTGAGTTGCATAAGAATACAAATTCAATTGGAGATGTTTGGGAGGAGGAAATGCAGAAGTTGAAATCCCAGTATAGGAAGGCCATGCCACCTCCTTATACTAAACCTAACACAAAATTCAAGGAACGAAAATATGGAGCTACTTTTGGATCCCTTCCAACCGGCTCTGATGTTAATGTTGTTGATGATCCGTTAAGAGATAACAGAAGTAATGCTGGTAATGGGTCTGAGAAGATTCAGGAACAGGTATACCGTAATGAACATGAAAAGCGAAGTGTTGGATTTACCGGAGAATGTAGTCCTGGGCATGATAGGATGGATTATTATCAGGATGACAGTGTTCATAACCCCATACCAAAACCAAGATCATCAAGGAGGAGACAGTCAAAATTATACTCTAATGGTGATGATGGTAGCAATTTGGAAGATGCAGGAGTAGTGAAGAGAAGATCAAGGAGCAGGAGAAAAGATGATTCAAGACGTGGTCTTCAAATCATTTTTGATGAGCATCATCATGATGATGAAGAGGAAAGGGTGATAGATAGACTATTAATCCATTACAGCAAGAAGCCTTCAGCATATGAATCTGAAAAGGTTAGAAAAAAGTCCAGGAATCGTCGAGCAAATAACCAAGGCAATGAGGATGACAGGTCTCGACAACACGTTGGTAGAGACGGGCCTGATGAGATGGTTCCTCCCCCGCCCAGATCAATTTCACTTCCGGAGACACAAACATCATCAGAAGCAACGAAAGTGTTTACACGTGCTGCTTCCTTTCAATCAGATGGGTCAAATCCTGCTCGCCATGTGCATCCAAAATTACCTGATTATGATGACTTGGCTGCGCGCTTTGCTGCTTTGAAAAGTAGGTGAAGCCTCTAGCCATCAGAATCAGCTTCTTATAATGACCAGATTGCGTATCTGTAGTTAACTCGCATTGTGGGGTGTCTTTGAAGGAAGTGTGCCTATACTTAGAGTTGCGTTGCTGAAGCATTCCCACGGGGATAGACTTACAGTCTAAGTCAGCAAACTCCCATGTTGGATTGGGGATATCTGTGATTCTGCAATCTGTGGACTATAGCATAATTATAGTTTGTACGACAATTATTCTTCCATTTTTTGTATCCATGTGAAGTAACACGTATATTTGCTGGTTCATGGAATAATCCAAGTTGAAATCGCGAGAGTCCAGTGTCGAAGAAACTTTGGCAATTAGGTGAAGCGTTTATGTCCCGTACGCCCAATGCCCTTCTCAGAGGTATCACATACCCTTCTATTACAGCTCGGTTTGTATTGCTTCCATTCCTGGACTTATCGAAGGTCACAATGGGAGCAATACTGGTAATGAAGGTGAGCTTTGCCATAGTTTTTGGCCTAGTGCTTGTGCTTTAGTTTTAGCCGAGGTATACTGCACTTGCCACCACCACCATGCCTACCCCCATCACAGTTTCTTCACAAACTTCAACTTTAAAAAAACCCCAAAACCAATCATCTACTCATGCTTTAACCAATTACTATTCCCAAGATGTTCTAGGTGCAAAAATGTTCCTTTGTCTTTCACCCTCTTGCGAGTAAAATAAGAAAACAGATATTGGAACAACCCTATAAGATCCATAGTGTCTGTCAATCCTATCATGTCATTGAGATCCTTACCCAAGATTCCAATGGTAGAGCACAAAAAATTGACATCATAAATGCTTCACCTCACTTCCTCGGCAACTTGACTCTTCAAGAAGTCCCAACTCCTACTGGCAATGGACAAAGCTTGTGCTGTACACTCTTTTATAGGCAACAAAGTACATTAAAAATTCAAGAGTTTTATTTATATAAGCAACTTTTTATCGGATCAAAATTTTGGTCCAATCATATGAATTGGTTTAGGATGAAGCAAGTCCCTCGTTCTCCACTTGCTTAGTCAAAAATTTCGGCTTCCATTTGCTGCATCTCCCCACTTGCATGATGATTTTGGCTCTCATTAGATGATGATGCTTGCCTCTTCCATTTGCATTTGGCTATCATTTAATGAAGCGCATGTATCTAGCTTCTTTCATATAAGGCTAGCTTGATTTATTTATTGACATTGCCTCCCTTGAATCAAGTTGGTAGAAATTTATTGTTCCTTACAATTTCTTCAGTTTGTGAAACAACTTAGACAAACAACTTAGACTTACAGTGATTTAGTAAAAATATCTACAACTTGTTCTTTAATGTGACAATAATTAATCACTACTTCCTTTTTAGTTACTAGCTTGTGAATTTTGTGAAACCGAATGTTTATGTGGTTGGATTACCCATGAAAAACTGGATTTTCGCACAGTGCTATTACAAACTTATTATTACAAAATAATTTTGTTGGAGCATCTTTTTTTTTTTTAATGTAATACTTCAAGCATTCTTCTTAGCTATACTGCCTGTGTAGCATAACTAGTTGCTGCAATGTATTCTGCTTCAACCGTAGATAACACAACCACGGGTTGTTTCTTTGAAGACCATGACATTGCGCTAGTGCCAAGATAAAAAACATACCCTAATGAGCTTTTTCTTATTTCTATATCTCTAGTTTAATCACTATATAACCTACAAGATTCACATAATTGACATTTTCATAAAAAATTCCTTCATTCAAAGCACCTTTGATATACCGAAAAATCCTCTTTGCTCCTTGTAAATGGCAAATATGAGGCTCCTCCATGAATCTGCTAAGTAATCCAACTCCAGAAAGTATATCTGTAGTTAAATACCTCAGACTTCTAATTAAACTCTTGTAGGAAGTTGAATTTATATATCTCCCTTAGTCTTCTTTTAATTGTTTCAATTTCTCTTCAACTGGGATAGGAGCTGGTTTTGAATTCTCCATCGTATATTTCTTCAAAATATCATTCGCATACTTCCTTTTAAAAATTCCACCATCCTGTTGAATTACCTCTATTCTACGAAAATAAGACATTAGACTTCAATATGTCATGTCAAATGATTTTACCATAGCCTCCCTAAATTATTCAATCATCTTTGAGTTGTTTCCAGCAAAAATTCGATCATTAACATAAAGACACACAATTGAAATATCACTAGACTCAACAAGTTTAACATATACAATATGCTCAAAAGGACATCTTTCAAAATCATCATGAAGTATTAATCAATTCTTTTGTATCATGCTCTTGGTGCCTGCTTCAATCCATATAATGCTTTCTTCAACCTATAAACTTTATCTTCTTTTCCTCTAATTTCATAACACGCAGGTTACTTAGCATATACTTCCTCTTCCAAAGTTCCATATTAAAAAGTAGAATTTACATCCATTTGATAAATTTTCCAATTATTTTGAGTTGAGAGAGAGATAATAAAGCGAATAGTATCTAATCTCGCAATAGGAGCAAATACTTCAAAATAATAAATACCTAATTTTTGCTTATATTTTTTTTGCAACCAATCTAGCTTTAAACTAATCAATCTCACCATTAGACTTGTACTTTGCCTTGTACACCCACTTTACTTCTATGGGCTCTTTATCAGTAGGCAAATATGTTAATTCCCATGTGTCATTCTTTTCAATTGCACATATTTCTCCATCCATGGATTTTCTCCATTTCAAGTTTCCCATGTGTCATTCTTTTTAATTTCACATATTTCTCCATGCATGGCTTTTCTCCATTTCAAGTCATTTGATGCCTCCTTATAATTAACTGGTTCATAATTTGCATATAAAGAAAAATTGATAATCTCTTCATCAAATTGATCATTATCAATACCTATCACATAATCTTCCAATCCGACTGGTAACTGACAATGTCTTTAAGCTCCACTAGATGTCTTTGGTTGGGATACTGAATTTGCTTGAGTATTTTCTTCTTCATAGCTTTCTTGGGATGTGGCCTTTTTGGGTTGGTGAAGACCAATCCCATATTCCATCTTCATTAAAAGTTATATATAATCGTCTTTTCGTATTTTGATTGTATAATTTATAGGCTTATGAATTTGTACTATAGCCTATAAAAATACATTCTCACCTTTTTCATCCAGCTTCTTCCTTAACTAATCTCGTATATGGGCATAAGCAATACACCAAAAATATCTGAGATGTCTAATGGAAGGTTTCCTTTCGCTCCAAGCTTCCTTAGGTGTTTTTTCATTGAGGCTTTTTGTTGAACACTTGTTTAAAATATAAACTGCACAAGTAATAACTTATGCCCAAAATTCTTTAGGCAATTTTTTAGATCTGAACTGGCATCTTACCATGTCCATAATAGTTTTGTTCTTCCTTTCTGCTATTCCATTTTGTTGAGGCATGTATCTGGTGGTCAACTGATATTGAATTCAAAGACTTCTGTGCATGCAAGATACTTTTCACCTTTATCTATTCTTAATGCCTTAATTTTGCAACCACTTTGCTTTTCCATAAACACTTTAAATGATTTAAACGCATCACAATCTTTTGATTTCTACTTTAGCCCATGCATTTCTACTAAAATCATCAATAAAAGTAATAAAATACCTATTACACAGATCTGAATGAATAATTTCCAGTAGCCTCTTTGCCATGTAGGACTTTCCAACTGGAAATACATCCCTATGCTTTTTTCCCATCTCACATGTCTCACATACATGGTTGGGGATATTCACAACAGGTAAGCCAGACACAAGCTCTTTTCTTGATAGATAATTTAATCTAGAAAAATGAAAATGTCCAAAACGTATGTGACATTGCCAATTTGCATTAGGTATCACAAAGTTTAAGTAAGCAAATTTTTTATGATTAATTTTTAGTAGGAATATACAGTTAGAAGATATCTTTACCTTTGCAATAAATCTTCCACTCCTTTCTATCAAGGTAAAAAAACCATGATAAATATGCATCTTATAACATTTCTTTGATAATTGACCCATGCTTAGTAAATTATAATGAAGACTAGGAACATAGAAAACATCAGAGATAAAACTATTAGAACCATCCTTCAGCCTAGTGGATACTCGTCCTTTTCCTAAAATAGGAATATCTAAATTATTACCAAATTTAACTGTTAACCGAACTTTTTTATTTAAAGAAGAAAATATATCTTTATTCCCACACATATGATTACTACAACCAGAATCCAAATACTATATATTTTCATCTTCCACAAAAGAGTTGCTTGCAAGAAATAAACTTTCTATATTATTAGAATTCTCACCAAAATATTGGTATTGATTTTTTACAACGTTCCCTGATAGTTGTTATGAGATTTGGATCTATAGTCAGCAGCTTTGTGTCCATACCTTCTATAATTAAAGCAATTCAAATTACATCATTGTTGATATTGATTACCTCGACCTCTTCCTCAGCTGGTAAACCCAAAATTATTTCCTCCTCTTTATTGAGTGAATGTTATGGAATTGTTTTCTTTCCCTTGGTTAAAATTATTGCCACGACCTCTTCCTCTAAAACTTCCTCTACCTCTGCATCTAAAATCCCCTCTTCTTCTATTATTAAAACCACGAGCTCTACCCTACATTTTAATTAGATTTTGCAACATTATTAAAATTCACCTATCCTTTTAAGGCTTCTTTTGTTGGCTTTTCTATTTTCTCTAATATTATGCTAATATGACATTTAATGCTTCCTGCAACTCTACTACAGTCATAGTCTCTGTATCATATGAATCTATTATTATAGTCACAACATGGTCAAATTTAATAGGCATAGTGAGTAGAATCTTTTGCACCACCTTACTATCTGAAATCTTCTCTCCAAACATCCTCATCTTGTTGACAAGATCAATCACACGAGAAAATTATTGTTCAACAGTTTCTGAATTAGACATTTCATACCTCTCATATTCTCAATGCAAGTATTGCATTTTGGATTTTTGAGCCTTATTAATACCTTTGTGACAGTGCGTGTCGAGTGCACTGCAAAAATTTACCTAACTCTGCACACTAAAACTTGTAGTTATGATAAGTCGGGATCGAATCCACAAGGAATGTTCAGTCAATTTCTGTAATGAATTTAATTGATGCAAGGAAAATATATGGGGGGTTGTTGGATTTTAAGCAATTTAAAAATTAAAGTAAAAGTATATTGTCGCAAACAAATTAAAATAAGCAATTGAAAATGAGAAAAGTGTCGAATATAAGTAAGATCTAGGGTCAGAATTGGAAAACGATCAATATAGGCAGTAACCTCATACGTTCGGGTTATCTAACCTAAAATATATTGTTCCTAACAATTAAAAATCATTAGAGGCTACTCACAAACATGAAAAGTAACGATTACAGATTATATTCAATGTTTTAGCCATAGGTTTGAAATAAAACAATAAAAAATAACGTATTAAGATCATTCATTCCAAAACTCAATCAAATCAACACTAACAACACAACAATCAGAAAATAAATTACAACCTTAAAATGATAAAAATAATTTAACCATGACTTGGCGTCATTATTCCCATTGAATTGACGTCAGAATGTTAGCCTTGTATCTCCATTTTTATGCTCCAATTGTGGGTCATCTTCTCCATGTGCTTCGGTGGTGAAAAGAACAAGTAAGAATCTTTAGAGCCTCCACCTCTATTATCTTTCATGCTACTGTTCTCCTTTTCATTAATTTGACAAATAAAGATGGTGATCCAAGGCACTATTCTTGTCTCACTCCCTCTCTCGCAAGCTCTGTTAGAGAAGTACTCTAAAGGCAATCACCTTTAACACTCATTGTACAAATCATTTTATGATTAATAAAGGCATTTTTCATTATTTCGATGTTTATACATTTATAGATTTGATGTTGATCTTAAATTTATTTAATAAAGTACTTGATACAAAACAAAACATGGAGGAAATCATGATGAGATCATGATAATGAGATTCCTATCATTTGTAATTATGTTAGTATCTAAACTTTTCCTAGCCATAGGATTAATGAGATGGGATATCATTAATTCGGATAGACTAGTATATGTTATACTCCTTGATTGGATCAAGTAGTAAATCTCATAAGTTGTAAATATGAGTTGTTTAGAGTTAACATTTGAATGCTTACTAAGGGTAGTTAATACATTGGATTGACCTACTATGAGACAATCATATGGATATTCTATTCCAGTGTCAATGATAGTCTCATCATAGCAATGATGTAAATATCCTTTAACTTGAGGTGCTCAAGAATATCTAGGATACTGATGATGTGCTTTGACTCCATTCATCGGTGCCTTTCAGGGGTTACTTATAGAGTGGTGATTGGGTACAGCTTCAGGTATTCGGAGGTAATTGAGTAACTAATAAAGGATTCACCTCTCCTGATAGAAGGAGATGATATCCATGGCCTCTTGTCAGGGTCATTAATCGGTAGTCTCTGGCCAGAGCAAATATGTGTCATGTAGAGAGTCTTCAATAATACATAGAGTAATGAGATCCTCAGGACAATATATAATATCACATAGACTAGATGTGATATAGTCAGTCTAGTGTGAGTTGACACTTTGACCATACTCAGAACCAAGTGGGGTATAGATGGTGAAAGGACAAATTGTATAGCAACATTGCTTATGGAAGGGTTCGTAGTCAAATCACTGGCTTTTTGGTCAACTGGGTGTCATGATATGTTGCTAAATACTGCTCTTGACTTACTTGAATTAAGTTTTAATTTAAGTGGCCAACATAACCAGGAACCTAATGGATCACACACAAAGGAGATCTAAAGGATGAGTAAAATGGTCTTGAATGGTGATTCAAGATATGAGAGAGAGTTTCGAGATTGTATTGCGATGTGATAGTGGTAGAAAACGTTGCATAGAACGGATTAGAAACAAGTGTTGTTGGCTGTCAATTTGGCCATTAACTTCCCAAAACTTACATTAATGTATGTTATTCTTGGTCATTAACTTCCCAAAACTTCCATTAATGCATGTTGTTCATGGTCATTAAGTTCCCATAACTTCCATTAATGCATGTCATTCATGACCATTAACTTCCCATAACTTCCCACTAGTGATGGGGGTTATGGAAGTCCAAATGGTGTAGAAAATAGAGATCATTTTCGTGCATCTTATGTGAGATACAAGTAAAAGAAAGGTTCTTTCTTACACACACACTCTTTTTCTCTCTAACTCTCACAAAAGTTCTTGTCTTTACTAGCACAAAGAAAGAATTCTAGCCATCTCCTAGTAAGGTTTCATCCTTTTATCTTCATTTGGACTTTCATTAGAGACGGTCTACGTTGATCGTTATGGTTTACAACAACCCAACACAAAAAAGATTAAAGAATGAAGGAGAACGTCAGAAAGGTATGCAAACATCTTACATTTAATGTTTTTGTTTTTCTATATCTATATGCATGAGTAGATCTGGTTTTTGAGGATCCATTTTATTTTCTGCAATGTATTTGATATAATTATGTATGAGATGCATGACTGGAACCTAACAACACATATCAAACTATGACCTAAAACACGATGAAATTTACAATTATCAACATCCCCACACTTAAACGTTTGCTTATCATCAAGTAAACAAAACAACAAATAACATAAAAACACAAAGCACAAAGCACACAATATGCAATAATGAGGTAATGACTTCAACTTCACGAAACAAATTTAACTGTAAACACAATCATTCAAGTTGTTCCAAATTTTTAACATGAAAAATCTACGTCTAGGAACTCTGGACTAAATATACATATTAATCAGAACTTAAATGACAAGTTTATTCGCCCCTTTCAATTGTACACACACATTAATAATTATTTGGTCAATCAAACTTTATAACTAAACCCAAGTACGTTTTCATGAAAAGTTAAGCTATTTACAAGTTCAGTAGGTTTTTATTACATAACATTCTTTTTCGTTACTTTTTGTGGACATGGAGCTAGTCTTTTTACACGAAGGAAAACTTTGGTGATGAAGGTCAATCCAGTTATTCGACTAAGTTATGTTTTTAGTAAATTGCTTGGTTGGAATGTCATTATAGCCTTTTGACATGAAGTCACACATTTGTGATGCGTATCGATCCGATTACTTGGTTACATCACGTTCTCAACTGGCTACTAGCTCTATTCATAACCTGAAGGCCAACATAATAGTTATTTATTTAAAATTTACGAACACTTTTTCTTCTTTTTTTTTATTAATTCCTACCTTATTGCTTTAGATACTCATTTTTATGAAAAAGTTCTAGCAAAGCTATTTAGTTGAAAGATCTAAAATTATAAATGAATGTGACAACTTATAGAGTGATAAACTAACACTGAATCCTAATTAACTTACATATTTTAGCCAAAGAACTCATATCACTAATTTCATGAGCTAATGACTCTTCACAACCAAATAGATTATATTCAAACTTAAATTGATTTCATTCCATCTAAGCCATCGATACATTCACACAATTCACAATATGGAACCTAAACCCACTAACATAACAATATGCAACATTCACACTCAAAACAAAACACACAACCCTCCTTGCACTTGAACAATACATTGTTCTCAATGTGAGAAGACAAACAAACACAAATGGAAGGAAAATAAAATAAAATAAAATAAAACAAAAATAAAGACTAAATTTAAAACCAAAAGGTTAGAAACAAAATCTTACGGTGATGAAGATGATGATGGTGAGGTGTTGAGATCAAATTCGCTTGATACTCGAGATTGTTGTCTTATTTTGGAATTGCTTAAAGAGAGTAAGAGAATTAGTAATCCCGTATCATTTCAAATCAATAAAGTTCTATTTAAGATTTAAAAAAATATAACTAAACATAGCAATTTAAATCTAACTACTGAACGTGCTAATTTATAGTCATTAACTTGACCTTGTATCATTGGAAACTCAGCCCAAATCAATTATCAGCAGCTTGCTTCCACCCTTTTGTTCAACATCAATTTTATAACCTATAAGTAAGCTACAAATTACAAAATGATCAAATGGACAATATTGATAAAATTAAGAAAACCAATTAAGCTCAGTAATGTCCTTTTTTCAAGTGAATTGTTAATAAAATAGGAAATAACAGAGCTCCCTAAATCTTCCATGGAATCCAACAATTTAGCCGATAAGTGGGTGATTTGTTCTCCTTTTGGTTCTTCCTCATTCGCCCTTATCTCCTCTTCTTCTTTAGCTTCTTAAATAGAGACTTCCATAGCTTCTTTAAACTTGATTTCTGTTGTCAACTATTCTTTGTCCTCTCATTCCTTCTGTTAGCCCCAAAAATTTTTTTTATGTTAGTAAGCATGATTAAAGGAAAATTAGAGTTTTAATAAATTAAATCACGTTATCATTAATTAACATGATAGCATTAATTAGCATATGACATTAAATGAGTTAGATGGTATGAATTAAAAGATAGCATTAATTTAGTAAGATAGCATTAATTGAGTTAGGTGTTAAGAGTTAATGTAATTTAATGTGTTAGTTGGGCCTAAGGAAATAATGGGCCCAAATGAAATGAAAGAAAGAAGAGGAAATGAAGAAATGGGCTTAAGTGACTTAGTGGAAGAAAAAGAAGAAAGAAAGAAGTGAGTTGGGCTTAAAGGCTTGTTGGGCTTAAGTAAGTAGTTAGTAGTATAAAAGAAGGAAATAAAAGAAAGGTTGTCTTGCATTGGAAGAGAGAGAGAGCCGAAATTGAGAGAGGGAGAGGTGAGTGTGTCGTGGAAGGGGAGAAGGAAAGAAGAAAAAGAAAGCTAGCTAGGGTTTTGTGATTTCCAAGAGATCTAGAGGTGATTCCAAGAAAGTTCAAGAGATAAAAACGTGGAGGAGAGCTTAAGCTTCGTTTTGAATCAAGAAA
>JANZLH020000146.1:593032-605882 GCA_026770325.2 Erythroxylum fimbriatum
GTATAAAAGCCATAAGGATCATAATCAACATTGGAATTATTAATCTCCCTCATGCTTCTATTATCCTCACCATTATTACCTAGGTTGTTCTTACCATGTCCATTGTTCCCATTAGGCTCATTATGTGTATTATTACCATTATCATCATCCATGGTATCTTGCTCCGATTAAAAATCACTAGAAAATAAGTGTTCACTAGAGGTAGCTCTCTCATTAGGTTCTTGTTCACTAGATGATAAATTTGACTCTTGTAAAATATGCTCCTCTTCAACTAGAAATTGACTTGCCCTCTCTATTCTCTTCTCTCTTCTAATCTTTTTCACCAATCTCTCAAGTTCAAGATTTAAAGGATTCAAAGGTAAAGCTCTATCACTCCTTGGCATAAACAGTAACAAAAAGAACAAGGTGGAAAACTTACATATAACAAAACTTTTATCAACCTAAGAAGAAAAGAAAAAAATGCAAGTATGAGGCTCAACACAAAAATCCAAGTCAAACGTTACTTGACACTTAGTTACAAGGAGCCAATTTCTTGGTTCCTCGGCAACAACACCACTTGAAATAACCTTTTATTCGATGTCGCCTTGAGGTTACTTCAAAAATTTAACCAAGCATTGTATATAGCACAACCTTGGGTCATTCTCTTTGAGGAACCAAAATAATAAAATTTAATTTCTAAGTAACTAAATGCAATGCAACCTAAACTATAAAATGGGGTTTCATTTGAAAACTTACAGCTAAAGTTTGCAACGAATTGAAATAAACACTAAAGACTTGTTTTTGGTATTTAAAAATTAAAATGAGTGATACGAAATGATAGCAAGTGAATGAAATAAGAAGAAAAACGCAATTAACTAATAATGATAAACGCAATCTTCTAGTTCAATAGCACAGGCAACCATCACGCAATAGATATTGGAGTTAAAACAAATGAACCAAGAGTATAATCAAGCTTTTAATCTAACAATTGAGCCACCTCAAATTGTCACAAAACTATTTTCCAAAATTCTAATCCACTAACTGCCACCAGAATAGTAAAATAGAACTAAGGATACTAAAATCAATGCTCGAATTTTACTCAATAATTAAGAAAACTTAATTAATGCCAGCGATAGATATAATGATCCAATAATTCAAGCCACCTTGAATAATCACCAATTTCGCTAAAATCTCAATACAAAGTCTTGACCTAAAACAAAGTAATGAAATTAAACCCAAAATCAGCACAATATCAATTGCTAAACAATAATCCAGTCAACAAAGTTTTCCAATTTAAAGATATAATTAATGCGCAATTCCAAATAATTAAATAGTTATCCTAAGACCTAGGAATCAACAAATAATTAATTGTTGGAAGATAAATGCATTTTTAACTTTCCAATAAAAATCCAAGCTCCTGCCATTGCCATTAAACCAAAGGATTAGGATGAACTAGCCATAAAAATTCATTAGAGATGCTGCCAATGTTAAGCTCTGACGGTGGTCAGCCATGAAAGGTGGAAGATGATGGTTTTGGATGTTGCTGGAGATGAGGGTTCAGATTTTTCCTTGCGTTACCCAGAACAGACCACGCATACACACACAACACTGTAGCTGATGTAGACAAATTAACTTTGCTAGCCACTCCACTGCTCACGCAGCTACTCCAACGCACATGCACACATGCCTCCAGCTCCTGGTTTGCTCACCTTGCGCCACCTCCCTTCTTTTGCCACCAGCGCCAACACAAAACATGCACAAGCCATACCATCAACGCCGCCTCCTCTTGACTATTTTGTGTTAATGACTAATTAATTTCTTCCACGTTTGTATACTGCCTAAAACCCTTGACAAAACTCTTCTTTTTCATTATCGTTTCCTTTTCCTTCCTTCAACAAACACGCATGTCTCCGTTTTCTCTTCTTACGTAGCTGTTTTGTTATTTGGCCACACCATGTTGCCTCTCTCATTTCTGTCTCAATACACTGTCATTTTCTGGTCTTCTATTTCCAACTATTTTAATGCATTGATCACTACGTCTTTATCTCTCGAACTCTAATTTCTCTACGTACCCTACAATAAAAATTACAAGTAAAGTAGTATCAATTGTCCGAAAATTAATTTATCACAGTTAAACCAAAATACGACAACTTTTGCCCCTATAAACACAAATTAAATTTAAGGAACAATAATTCAAATACTATTCAAATAAAGTCATAAAGACCAATTTTAATGACAAAAACTCATCCAAATGACATGAAAATATATATGAATAAATGAGTTTGTCAATATCTTATTTGATTTCCAAAATGTTGAAATGATTTAATAACATCTCTTTCTATTGGTTTGAGATAGAGTTAAGGGATGAAGATCATTAAGAGTTTCTCATAAGAATAGTTAGTATTAGGGTTTCCTAGTTACCTTAAAGTGATTAAATATCGACTTTTTAATCTTATCTCTATCTCCGCTGCTATTTTTGATGAGTAGAACTTGTTGAATTTTATTTTATTTAAAATTAAATTATTGAAGAAGTTGGTACTCTTGTGATGATACTTTATCCAAATAACTCTTTCATTTGGTCTGAAGAATTAATAATATTTTTTCTACAGCTTAAGTGTAACTGGTTAAAGCCATTTTCTCCTTCAACTTCAAGTCTATATCACTAGGTTTTAGGTTTAAAACAATTTTTTTAAATAATTAGGGCCTCTCTTGTCTCATTGTTTCTTTGACCTTATATTGATGGAGTTTTTCTAGCTCAGTTTTTGCTACTTGGAGCATTTTGTGCAATTTTAAATTCAAATCCCTTAAATTTCAATGCTAAGACCTCTTACGTCTGCCTCTTCAAAACTCAAGATTCACAAGTAGGTTATTGAATCTAAAGGTTGAATTTTCCTTTCGTTTCTCTACATTTAAAGTACTTCGATCGATGAGTGATTTGAACATAAATGGGTGTTAAAAAGGACTCTATTATTAGAGACAATTATAAGTTACTGAAGGTTGAACACTTCCCTATCCAACTTTTTTGTGATAATACAACTCCCTTATATTACTCCTTTTAAGTAAGCTCCTTCAAACCTTAAATCTACTAAATTAACGTAATTGGGATAACAAATCTCTGAAAAAGAAATGTTAAATGAAGGTTCTTATAGCAGTATGTACTCGAACTTCTCTCATTCATCTCCTTTTCTTCTCTTTCGGCTTTTATGGAGATCAAACCTTCAGTCCTTTTTGGTTGGTGATTATTATTTCAACGAAGTGTTATTTTTCTTTTTGTCATTATTGCACTCTTTTCTCTCCCATCCTCCTCTTCCTAGTGCTAGCTTATCGTTCCTTTCCCTCTTCATGCTTCATCCTCCTTTGGGTTTATTCCCCTCCTTCTATTCTTCCTTCTTCCTCTCTATTCTCTTTCTTCTTCCTATGAATGCCTTGCTAGTTGTTCTTTAGCCAATTATCACTCAATTATTCTCAAGCGAGTGAAGTGTAATTTTGTATTTTTTTTGTTTTGCTTTTCTTGCTTCTTCTAATTACTATTTTTATAATATTTATTTGAATCTTGGCCCAACCATGTTTAGAATTTCACTTTTTAAGCTAAGATGTTTGAACCTCAAAATGATCTTGGCAAGCTTTCCTCTCTTTTTAGCTCTTTCCCACCCCTACCTTCCAAAGCTTTTGCTCATATTCCTGACTCAATTCATTATTCTGTTGGTCCTTCTTCATTAACTATCCCTACCATTTTTACCAGTTCAATCTCCATTGCTAAAGATTTTTTTGCTCATGTTCCTCCATCCCTTCATTTGGCTTAGTCAAGCTGAACCATTGAATCCCTCAACCCCCTTTAGAGTTTTATCCCCTTTATTTAACCCCTAACTTAGCTACAAATAGATGTTTGGAGATTCTTCTAACTTAAATCACTGGAACAACGGAGGACTTGTTAAGGTTCTGCTTAATAAGGAAGAGATTTTTCTCTTTAATTTCTCTTTAGATGTTAGAGCTCAATAAAAGCGTTGAAGGGTCCTAGGACTTCCGTAGTCTCCGTTTCTTCCTCTAATCTTGGAAATCAGGTATCAAATTAGATGATAGCATCTACAACCAAGTTCCTATATGGATAAATAAAGGTTCCCCTTAAATACTGGTTCTCCAAAGGATTAAGTCTCTTAGCTAGCTATAATGGTAAGACAATTTGCATAAATGAGGCAATGCCTAAAAAAAGAATTCTAGAACTCCATTCCACGTTTAAGGTTAGGTGAACATGATTCATTAGCTGAGGATACGATCATGGTCTCTTATTAGTTGAGGCCGTCATTCAAGCAATAAGGTAAAATTTGGAAAGCAACTCATAAAAAATTCATATAAGGGAACTATTATGAGTTAATAGGACTTAATTATTGGTTTGATCTTCATATGCAACCCCTTAGTATTACATGAACTTGTTCCTTGAATTTATCTATCGTTAACAATGATAATACTCATAAAAATGAATAAACTTTGATCAAATGAACTAGTATTTAATATCTTGTTGGTTAAGTTAGTAAAAACTTCATTATAAGCTTTCAAAACTATTATCATAAATTTAGATCATCCTATTTTAGAGCTTCAAGTTAAGGAGACTCCTCCTTAGCCAACTCTAGTTTCATCTAATTGAGAACATGATAAGGTAGTAGTAAAGAATGATATAATCACCAACCTACGTAGAACCTCTATGGATGAGTCCATAATAGTTTAGTGGAGGAAATTAGGTCACAAGCCTAAGATCGAGAGCTCTGGTAATAATTTCATCTTACCTTTATATCAATTTTAGTATGGAATGCTAGGTGCCTTAATAGCCTGATTGGCCTAGGGTTAAGGTTAATATTAATTTTATTGCAACTACATAGCATAACTGTAGCTAGCATAGGCAAGTGCCAGATCGATCCCACGAAGATAGTAAATACTAGTAGTTACCCTTTTTCTATTATCTAACCTAAGAATTAGATTTTTGGTTTTTAATTACAAATAAACTAAATTAAGATGAAACAATTATGATCTCAGGATAAGTAGAATACGAAGAAAAATCACTATGAAATAATAATGTCTAGGTGATGAACCCCCTAAGAATCAATAAATAATTAATCTTTTATCATGAAATTATATTTTTGATTATTGGACTGTGAAAATTCCTAGCTTATGTTAGCAACTCTCTCTTGAAAACTAGCAACTAATCCATCAGTTGATTTACATAAATCTTTCTAGTTAAAACCTCAAGGATTACTTTATCGATTTATGAATTCTGCTATTAGGTTTGACCCTAATCTAGAGGATTTATGTCGACTTATCTTTAAGTTTGAATGCATCTCCTTCAAATTATGGTAGAACTATTCATATAAGAAAATTTCTCAATCTTATTCATATTAAATCAAATCATGCACTATTATTTCATATATATTAGAACAAGAATAAAATGCATAATTGAATCGTAATAATCAATTAATATAATTGCATTGAATAAAATATTAAAAACTATTGTTATCCCAAACTAGGGTTCATCACACATAGAAACCAAACATGTGAAATTAAAGATATACTTGTAGAAAAACTAATAGAAAATAAAGAAATCATAATTTTAAATCTCCCTTTCTCTTCTATTGAATGTTCTTGCTAGTTTGGATTTAATGTAGCTATCTACTGGATCTCTTGATGTGTACTTCCTGTTTTTCCTTATCCTTTGTTCAAAATCATTGTCTCTTTAGGTGTCTTATGTCTCAAAACTACTTTATAATTTGGCTCTCTTTGTTTTGCCTCCATTCTTATCCTTTTATCGTGAAAACTAGGGTTTGGGATATACACGGTCACTTACACGACCATGTATCTCCAAAAACACATAAAATTGGGACTTTAAAATTCACGGAGACTTACACAAGCAAATACACGATTGTGTAAGTCCAAGTTTGTCTAAATATTTGTTTTATGCCTTGATTTCATTCGAATTCTTCTTTTTTTAATCCATGAAGGCAATTATTATCTATAAATGTACTTGGAGCAAATTAAGTACCAAATATACAACAAAATTATAAAATATCAAGCAAAACACATGAAATATAGGCATATAATTACAGTCAAATATGCATTTGTCATAGTCCTAGAAATATATAATTTTTTATTACCTAAAGTCAATAAAACTTATTATTATAGGCCTTTTGAAGACTAAATTCAAGATTAATAAATGTAAGAATCATTGGTGTAACACCCCTTATATGGAATCTACAACCACCCACATACATGGCAACCAATTTCCTATTCATACATGCATTGCATACAATTCTATTCAATGCTATACATATACACATTACAAAAAGAAAACATGCAATTTCCTTTACTCTTTACATGTGCAATCATCTTAAACCAAAGCACATTCCAAACGTACTTTTACTCCTATCAGTTGGCCTTGGTTCCTGCAGATATTCCTTGTACCTCACTTCTATGACCTGGACCTACATGGATTAACACCAGTGCTAAGCTTGAAAGCTTAGTAGGGAAAACACTTAATTTGGATGACCACTCACGACAATTATACACTAAGCACATATATTCAGAAATATTACAACTCATATACCATAAATTCACATTCATTTACCAAACATAGATATTCAAAGCTCTTATAAATAATGATGGTATACTAAAGAAAAGTATATAATGCATATATGCTTCAACGTATTATCCATATACTGAAAATGCACATTTATAAGCCAAACATTGAAATTCAATGCTCATTAATACAAATTATCAATACAAATGCAAATGCTCATCAATACCAATTGTTTATATTGTTATGATGTATTTCTTATTGATAACCATTTACTTTACTTTCTGTGTTAGGCCTGCACATTCCAGTGGGTGTGGATAATTGGATTTATGGATATCTGAAGATATCAAACTATGGATACCCGAAGGTATTGAACTGTGGATACCTAAAGGTATGAAACTGTGGATACTTAAAGGCATCAAATTGTGGATACTCGAAGGCATTCAACTGTGGAGACATTATAGTCTTGAAATGAAGACACCATTAGTGTCAAACTATAGCAGCTGTGTTGTATCCCTATAGACATATCTATCCACCACCAAGATAATAGAGCAGGCACCGTAACATTTCCTTTAACCATTTTCCAATTTAACAATTCATATATTGACAATTCATATGATAGACATTTCAAGTCATAAAATCTATGTTTGTGTTCATACATGCAATTCATAACTTACCACCATTAGAAGGGTATCAAAATCACACTTGTATAATCATACTAGACACATATAAGCAATAAATATGTATACAAACCATTTTGTACATGTGAATTTTCTTTAGTATGCATTATGCTCAATCTTAAATTCCAATGTTCAATAAACCAATTAACATATGGTAAGTCCTATTTCATTTATTTCTAGGTGTTTAAAAAGTTTCATACACATTCAAAAAGGTTTGGATATGATTTAGTAAAAAAATCAGAAATGAAAACAAACTCAAAATAGTGCAATTTGGGCTAAGCCCATGGTGATTTAAAAATAGGCAAACAATCAGTCTAGAAGCAAATCCCTTGATGAACTCCAGTTGTTCCTTAATATGCATACAGAAAAAGTTCGAATTAGGTTTCAAAATCTTCTAGAAATTTGTTTCCTTATATCACTAATTTCCAAAGAAACCAAAATCAAGCCATTTGGACCTTTAAAACATGAGATATAGACTAAACATCGCAAGATGCTCCAAAACAGGGGCAACATTAGGTCACCATTTTCAATCTCAATTTCCAATATCATAAAGCTAGAATTAAGGTAGAGTCTCTTCTGGAGATTCATATTCTATGTCTTAGTTTTCATATGCAACTAAAATCACCCAATTTATAGGTTTGTAGGCTAAGTTATGTAAACAATGTGACTGGTTCAACAAACCCTAGATAGAATTCCACTACACAATACTCTCTTGTCATATTCAACCAATTCTATACAAGATAACACCAAAATAACACCAAAGTATCATCCCAGTAACCATTTCACATCCAAATGAATTTTTGTATCCATTCAAATGTACACAAATACAGAAATTAACATAATGGAAACCCAAACCTTAAAATTGGCAAAGTAGTTCTTCTAATGCCTTTCCTTCCCTTCCTTTTTGGCTTTGCTTGACTCACCAACTAAAAACACCACTAATACACATCTCAATCCCACTTCCAACCCTATAATTTTAGCTCTTCATAAGCAAATAAAGGTAAAGAGAAAATGCCTAACTTTTACCTTGATTTCCACCTAAGATTGGTTTGATTTCTTACATGAAAAATGATGGGATGGAGAAGGTGAAATGAATAGGAGGAAAATCTGAAGTTAAGCCCTTAAAGTGCTGTCATTCTCCCCTCTCAATATGTCATTTCATGAATTTTCTAGTCTTAAACACATGTTTCAATCCCATTGGACCATATGTTACAATCCTATTGGACAATATGTTACAATTCTATAGGGCCATGCGTTACAATTTTATTGGACCATGTGTTACAATTTTATTGGACTATATGTTACAGTTCTATTAGACCATATGTTATAATTCTATTGGACGATGTGTTAAAATTATATTGGACACACAAAAGCTTTAATCTTATTGGTCATACATGCTTTAATCCAATTGGTCCATTTGTTAACTTTAGAAAAAATTACATATTGATCCTTCTTCTTCCTTTAATTCACATGTTGACCTATGATCTTATCAATTAATTTCATTCCCCTATGTCTTAGTTTTCTAATGGAATAAATTTCATGCAATTTAGTTAATTATATTGGGAGTTATACCTAAAAAACTATAGGTTATTCGAAAACAAGGACAACAGCCAGTACTCAACTTCAAACAAAAATTAAAAAATATTAGAGGCAGAATCAAATTTTGGTTCCTTCATCAAAGTTTTAGACTATATCTCTAGTTTAATCTACAACTAGAATTATCTAATTTTGAGTTATACAGTCCAAGATATGGCCAAATTATAGAATTCTATTCAGTGGAACCTGTCCATTCGACATAGCACAAATCCATATAAACTCACTTTGGTCTTATTATGCAAGAGCAACAAAAAAACATATCCAATTTAACCAATA
The DNA here is from genome assembly GCA_026770325.2 of Erythroxylum fimbriatum. Taxonomy (NCBI): domain Eukaryota; kingdom Viridiplantae; phylum Streptophyta; class Magnoliopsida; order Malpighiales; family Erythroxylaceae; genus Erythroxylum; species Erythroxylum fimbriatum. The sequence continues at coordinate 602,123 of JANZLH020000146.1, forward strand.
ACATTACATTTGCTTATGGAATATTTCTTTTATCAATTCCCCTCACATCACACACATAAATCCAAGCAAACACATCAAAAATTCCCATCCATATTTCACGTCTAAGTACGTATGTCCATGCTGACATGAACAAATTACCCATTTATCCATGTCTTTTACATTAAGTACCATTATGTCTCTTACTGTGGTTAGAAGAACTCAATTCGTTATGTTCACTTCTTAATAAATGTAACATCCCATTATCCCATGTTAAGGGTTAGAACCCTAAAATAATGTACATGAGAGATTGTTGAGAAGTTAGAAAGTGCATTTCATGCTTATGCTTAATATAACATACACACACATGTGAATATTAATTATTACACTCTTTAAAATGATTGTACATGCATTCATTGTCATTTTTTGGGTATAATTGATTTATAAATGTGATTATATTGAGAATTGTGGGAATTATGTATTGAAATTGATTTGGAGAGTATAATTATTGATTTAGAATTTTTGGTGGAATTAGGAATATTTAATGAAATTATGAGTATTTTTGGACTAGAAAAAATGTCAAGTAGCATGACAATTGATAGTGGTAGTAGAAATAAGAGTCAAATGGTAGAGGAAATTTTTATAAATGACATTGGGATTTAATGACATATGTCATTGAAATTGAGAGAAAATTGGAGTAGAAATTGGAGACAAATGGACTAGTTAAATAAAAGACCAAGTAGAGACTATAAGAAAGTGACATGTGGCAAGTGACAAGTGTCTCTTGCCACACCCCATGCCTTAACCCACAAAATGTGCAAAAAATTCCTACTAGGATGTATAACATAGGTTGTTATTTGTGCTTTCTCTAATAATTTTTTCTCAAATGATTTTCTCCATTCATTCAATTTCCTATGATTTCTCATTGACTTATTCTAATATCTGTTCATTCATACTAGTTTCTCCACACATTTCAATTTATTTACAATCTTAACTTCTTGAGTTAGTAACACATTCATCAATTCTAATTTGTATCTCCTTAACATATTTGCATAGAATATAGTGTGGACCTAAGTTCTCTTCACTGTAGCAATAGTGTCTTGTTAAATTCAAGAATCTAATCACATAATTGGATACTTTACATCAAACAAAAATGGTTACACTCTCAGTAGCATATTCTACCTCTTATGCCTGAGTTTAAGTTAAATACAGAACTCCAATATTCACATCTACTTTGTTCCATCATCGTTCATTCTTAGAAGTAAACCATCGGGTCTACTTAGCCTAATTCAATGAAATTCTTCTTCTAATGAAGATTTCTTGCTACTATCATCTATATTGTTCATGTAATCCTCATCAATCAACTGTTTTCATTATTGCTTATCAACCATTGTTAGTGCCTTAAGAAGATCAATTTCTATCGTTTCTTACAAGGTCATAATGTTACCAAAACTCAATGAAGTAGTAGACATGGTTATTGTTGCATATGCTTAGGTTTGTATGATCAAGGTTATCCCATTCTATCCAGAGATTTATTTTCGATAAATCACCACTTTATATCTTACAATAATGATGCTTTGATCTCAATTGATCCTAGACAACATTTCTCTCTTTATTACTGCCCACAATCGGGGTATCCCTACCACGATCGTGACAGAAATTTATTTTTGTCAGGCCACGATCATGGGGTGAGGCCACGATCATGCCTTACACTTTCTTTCTCGCATTAACACATATACTAACCTCTATTTTACTCCGATTTTCCAGAATTTACCTTTTCTAATGCTACATCATTTCATAATAATTCAACCACCATATTGATTGCATTAACTCTCAAAACTCTACTCATTTAGTTCATCATCTTTTTCTTATTCTCATTTATACATAAAATCCTATCTTATATGCATTTCTAACTTTCTCCTTACTACATATCATTCATCTGTCATTCATGTCTACTTCATTCTCCTTCTATTCTCTCCTCATTTCTATCTCATCTTGACATATATTTCAAAAAATGTCCATAAAATGCATGTACCTGGACATATATTTCAAAAAATGCCCATAAAAGATACTAAATCTAGGCTCTGATACCAACTCTGTAGCACCCCACTCTCATAATGCATATTCTCAAACATACCAATGGTATTCAAGAACATACTCTACGAGAGTGGCATGCTAGAATAGTCAGTCCATCATAACCATTAAAAACTTTCCATGCATTACACGCATATTTCGAAAAACTACTAATCAAATTGGGCCCCCTTTTTATTTAAAACATCATAATCACAATTATTATTACACTCACTCATCAATCTCATTTACAAACATTTCTAATTTAGAAAGTCATTACAAAACATCATTATTCAGATACACGTGGTACAATAATTGCAGAATACATTCTTTAGTACAAAAATTAATAGAAAAATCTATGTAGATGTGAACTGATCCCGTCCTCTATCTCTTACTCAAATGCAGTGGCTAGGCTCCACTTTGTCTAAATGGAGATCTTCTCTAACCTTGAAAAATGTTGCAAATTTTGGGTTGAGTTTTGTGAACTCAGTGAGTGGACCATCCTCGATGGCTTACTCAATCACATATCACATCAACTCATACAATCACGTATTTCACATCATTTTATTTATGATCATGTAGCATCATAAAACTCTTTTGTTCACAATTTTCACATTTTACATTCAGAGCAGTTAAGCAGTTCATTTCAATCATTTAAAACATTCATATCAATTATATATGTAATGCATATGAGACTCACTTATAATTGTTATTATTGTGATTGAGTGCTTGTGACTGTCCCATATCCATTATGGTTACTGGGCTCATTAATAACTGTCCCTTATCCATTGGGGATACAGGGCTTATTATACATAGTGAGCCACATGCTTTTACCACATTATGAGCTTTAAGCCCTTTTTCACTTTTTGAGCTTTAAGCCCTTTTTCGGTGGCTACTCCGGTTACAACAACTTTTATGTTGTCATACATTCATGTAATGAAATGCATCACTTGTATTCAGTCAATCAAATGTGTTCAATGTTACACATTCATATTCATTATCACAATCTCATTCACATTTGTCATCGGACCTTGGTCCGGCATTTAACATATACGTTGAGAATCACTTATTTAGTCAAATTCACATTCAATGGGCACTTCTAATATATATTTCATGGATCAAATGTCTCAGACAATCAACGTCCAGAGTCAACAAATTCACATCAATCATATCAGTAGTAATTCAATACAGAAATTTAAAACATAACAAATAATGAAAATGAGACCATCTAGGTCAACTTACAGTACGCTCCAGTTTAGCATTTGCTTCCTTGATCCAGAAACGTCTGGATACGGACGTTCTATCATATATCAACATTATGCAATACACATATTGCACATACATTATTAATTGCACAATCTCATAAACATTCAATCGTACACATATGTGTATGTGTTATGTATAATGCACGCTCAATTTGACTATTCTGGGTATGTTTCCTTAATCACATCTCTTGATCATTCAAACCTTATCATTTGTATGTGTCTAGCTTATTCTTAGGTTTACACCTCAAGAACACCTGGTTATTCTAATATTATAATTCAATTACTCATCATTTCTTTTCTATCATTATTTGCTCTCATATTATCCAATTCTCATTGACCTTTACTTAACACATATCACTGATTGAGCCCAACTTTATCTTATAAATTGGCTACACTTTCATGGCTGTTAACGTACTTTTTGACTCTTAATTCGTGATTTTGTGCTTAAA